>JBBPKJ010000544.1:0-21990 GCA_038089195.1 Brasilioporus rufonigricans | reverse complement strand
GAGCGTCGTGGTTGAGCAGAAGGTTCTCAGGTTTGCGGTCGCGGTAGATGATATCGAGCGAATGCAAGTGATTGAGCGCGAGGGCCACCTCTGCTGCATAAAACTTGGCCACTGGGTCAGGAAACCTCTGGCATACCACTCAGCGTACGGCAAGGAGAACGCAACAGGGCAACACACGTTCGATCTCCTCAAGAGCGTAAACAGTTCGCCTCCGGGTACGTAGTCCATGACCATGTACAGATTGGAGTCGTCCTGAAACGCGCCCCAAAGGTTGACGATGAAAGGGTGTTGGATGGCCTCTAGAATCGTCTTTTCGTTGTTGGTGTGCTCGACCTGTTTCGTCTTGACGATCTTCTCCTTGCTCAAGACCTTGATGGCGTAGAAACGGAGGTTATGCTTGCTGCGCACTGGGAGCAAGGACATGGTGAGCGCGCGCGCGCGGACGAAACGAGGGAAAGGTGACACAAAGGACTGACCCAGGTGGACTCGCCCGAAGCTGCCGGTGCCCAAGGTGCGTTGTATGATGAAATCGGCAAGCTTGTAGCTCGCCCTCGGGCGCGCTCTCGGGAGCGGAATGAGAGGCTCGTCGAGGTCCTGGCTGGACTCGGTCAAGGACGTCCTGGTGGTGGATATGGAGCCTCTGTGGTACTCTGAGAGGAAGTGGAGGGGGGTGGAGGGTGTGAGGGGGGTTTCTGGAAGTTTGGAGTAGCTGGCGTCGAGGTCTGTCATGGTGGTTCAAGACGAAGAACGTTCTCGGCTGCATCGAGCCATATATTCTGCCCCCGTCCATTGTCCACTTCGATCGGCAACACCCGACTTCCGACAGTAAACCGCCACACCACGGATGGCGACCTTGTTCTTGTATATTCGTCAAAGCAACGTCTACAGCCAAATAAAAATACAGTACGCTACGTATACGGTCATGACACAGTCCTGCTGAGACCTAGGTAACGTCAGCATCGCCCACCCAACAAAGAAGCGACGCACTTGAATCCCACCCCAGCGGTGCCAGCCGACCACTGTCGTACTTGTCCATGAACGCGTCGATCATCTTTTCCACCCCTTTAAACTTTGCAGAAAACTCGTCCGCTGTCCTGGGTGGTTGCTCGCCGTGAGTTGCGTCGGGTCGCAGGCTGTCCCTGATGCTCGCAGCCAACACCCTCTTCGAATGGTCTTGCGAATGTAGCTGGGCGTCGGCCGGCTGCGCTAATCCACAGTGACCACTCGACTGACACAGGGGTGGAATACCATCGAGGACGAGGTGGGGCCCGCTGGGCTCGATGCAGCTTGCCGGTCTCGAATGGGACAAGGAAGGCGTGCTCAATGACGACACGGGCGACAAACACTGTCGAGGCTCTTCAATCTTGACGGCTATCGGTGGCAGTGACGGCATCCTTGTCTCGGGAGATACTGATGGCGATTTCGCCGGAGTTGGCAGGTGGGGACGTGGGAAGCTGGGAGAGACGCTTGTACTCGTGCCATCACTGGTAGGGTCCCCTACCAACTGTTGCAGTGGTATCTCGGGGGACTCGGGCGTGGCACGAGCCTCATCCTCTTCGGCCTTTTTTCGCTGATACTGAATCCACGCGGCTACCTCTGCCTTGTCCGCCTTGATACGGTCTGCCCAAAAGGTGATGATGGCATCCGACGGGTCAGCACGCTTTTTGTACAACACTCGGAGCTGCTGGAGGTGAGTCGGCGTGAGCCTTGGAAAGACTGACGAGGGTGTGACAGTGAGTGACACGGTTGCATCTGCGTAGGAGGACTCACGAATAGTCTCATCGTCCACCAGGACAACGCGCACATCGCCTGAGAACGCGAGATGAGTCGAGGATGCAGAGCGACAGGGCAGCTGACGCGCACCCGAGGAGCGATGGCGGGTGAACCAGCCGGTGAGCTTCTGGTACGTGAATTCTTCGTTGCCGGGGATGGCACGCAGAGAGGTGAGAATGGCCTCCTTGTCAGCCCTTGTTGGGTGGGAAGTGAGCGTGCGGGCATAATCTGATGGAGATCAGCCTATGAGCCAAGAGAGAAAAAAGGACCTGCTTGAGAGAAAGGCAGAGCCCTCCCTGTTGAGCCTGACTCTTGTGCGGACAGAGGATGGCCCAGCCTGTGCCACATTCAAGGGTGACATGATTCTGCAACAAGGAAGGAGCTTAAGCCTTTGGGCTGAACTAAAATACTCATCTCCTCACCACAAAGGAACTTACCATTTATAAAATACATCCTGGGCACGTGTTGCCTGTATCCATATCGGGCGATGCGGATCTCACAAAGAGAAAGATAAGATGGAAGCACGGCGACGTAGCGAGCCAATCAGCGACGCCCTCTCGATGATCACATCGATGGTGTGAAATTCGTCGACATGCATCCTCCACATGACGACATCAATTTGTTATTGGGTGCTTACAAAGACATGGACCGTGCACGGACGCCGCGGTCCTGTCTCTCGACGGCCTTGTCCCATGCACTCCGCATCGGACCCACTTCGCTCTTGAGCTTGTTCTCTACCACCATGTCCTCCATCTCCCGCATCAGCACTTCCATCCGAAACTCGTCCACCCTGGCTGGCGGATTCACCGCTTCTGTGGGCGACGTGCCATGGACAGCGTGCAGCTCGCTGTTCTGCATCAGCCATACTAGGGCATGTGTCAGCGGAGGGCCGGCGCGGAAAGCAACCCGCGTACTCACGTTCTCTCTCGATGCCCTTGGCCAGTTCCCCGATTCTCCCTCCCATCGCACGCACAGCTCCCGCCTCCATCTCCCCGTCAAGCTCCATCATCCCAGCAAACAAGACAGGTGCCACCCTCGACACCGCAACCGACATGAACAGAAACACTTGATGCAAAAACAGAATGTGCTGATATGTGACGCGCTGCGGAAACAGGCTCTCGAATAGCATCCATCGAGGTGTTACCTGGTCAACGAACATGTACCCAGAAGCTCCAGGTGCAGTCGACGACGGAGCGACTGTCAGGTACAACTCAAGTGCGAACACGCCTATGAACAGCAGATACCGCCACTGTATACCACTATCAGATTGGTCTAATTCATCTCTGAATGAGCACATACACACAGCTGCAACCGGGCTCCGCTTGCCCACCACAGAGAACAAAAAAAGTGCTATGCCAGTCATAACATGGCGCGGCAATGAATTTAACAGGCCCCGCCTCAGGTAGTCCTTGATGGTCGTGCAATCCCGCCAGTGGAGCACATCCGGTCCAAACCTTTGGAGCCTTTAGTAAACAACATGCATGGTTACCTCACCCACCTGTCATAGGCAAATCGAACAACCGGGTCCTTTAGTGCCTCGAATGCATCCCGCACCTCAATAAAAAGTGCCTCTCCCCCTGGCCCTATCCGATCTGGATGATTCTTCCTTGCAAATGCTCTAAAGGCAGCCTTGAGTGAACCCTCATCCGAACGTGGGCCGACACCAAGGAGTTCATAAAAATTCTGTGGAAGTCCACTTGATGCATCAATAAAGTTGTATGTGAGATATAAGAGCACAACGGCTGCATAGGTATATCGATAGTGGCGAATGTAAACGGGTGACCTCGGAGGCGGCGGCGGCAATTGGAATGCCCTTTGCAGGAGTTGGTGAATCACAGACAGCACTTGCCGTGTTGCAAAGTCTGGGAGGTAAGCCCAACCCGCGAATTGAAGTACGGCACTCGACATCTGCAACGTTACCAGCAGTCAGTATTGTATGCGTGGATAACCAGAAGATGTGAAGAGCTCAGGGCTGCACGAACAGCCAGTGTGATCTCATATCCTCGACCGAGGCAACCCGACTAGAGCCCAATCTAGTGCCACCCACGCTCCTGCATATGTACGCACACAACCACGCGTCGGAACGCGGTGTTCTTTAGCGTGGACGCTTTAGGCGTGCGTCGCGGTCCGTTGGGACAGCACAATGTAGCGTTTGTCAGAGAACCACGTCTAGTGACCACCCGCGGCAGAAATTATCTTGTCTGCGCGAGTTCGGCTGGTGAACGCGTAGGAATGATGGCTCTGCCTTTGCCAGCGGGCTCTTGTGCTCGAAGCCACGCTAGTCAACTGAGAGTCGGGCATGTCCGTCTGGCCTTAACAACGCCACAGCGTGATCTTGGCTGTGCATCGGGCAACAGACGCTCTGCGTGGGTTCGTGGGCGGCGTGGGCCCAGCGGGGCATCGGCGGGTCGACCCTTTTACCAGAACATCGTCGCAGGCAACGCAGGACGGACAGACTTACCTGGGAGGGAGAGAGGAGCAGGCGTGGGAGAGTGTTACATCATCCATTCCGGGCTGGAAAGTGCAGGGGACACGTCGACGGAGACTTTTGCCTTGTCCACGCAACTCTTTGAACTCATCGCCATGAACATCTTCCGGTTGCTGGGTCCGTGCGTGCTCACCCATCCTGCTGGCCTGCTGACCCGTCCGACAGGGGACCTGGCCCACCTTGCCTCCATATTCATCCTCGTGCACAAGATACAGACGACCAGGTCGTGCCGGGGTGCGTCTCTCTGCGTGCGCGGAGACGGGCACTAACCCCTCGCACAGGCATTTCGTTCAAGACGCAGGCACTCTACGTCCTCGTCTTTTGCACGCGCTACATCGACCTCATCTTTCGCTGGATTTCGCTGTATAACTTTGTCATGAAGATCTTCTTCATTGCCAGTAGCTGCTACATTCTCTATCTCATGAGGTTCCGCTTCCGGTCAGTCACCCATGCGTTCCCATCTACCACCCGCTGATGCCACACGCACTGTGTTGCAGGCCCACGCACGACCCGTCCATCGACACGTTCAAGATCGAGTACTTGCTTGGGCCCTGTCTCTTCCTTGCCCTCATATTCAATTACCGCTTCTCTGTGACGGAGATACTGTGGACCTTCTCCATATATCTCGAAGCGGTCGCCATTTTCCCGCAGCTATTCATGCTTCAGCGGACAGGCGAGGCGGAGACGATTACGACGCACTATCTTGCCGCACTTGGTATTTACAGGGCACTCTACATTCCCAACTGGATATATAGGTGCGTGATGTCGTGCGGACACGTGTAGTCGGTGCTCAACGCCGTGCGTCTGCCGCGTTGCAGATACCTTACCGAAGACGTGGTAGATCCTATAGCTGTCGTAGCTGGACTCGTGCAGACGGGGCTATACGTCGACTTCTTTTATGTTTACTTCACAAAGTGCGTTCCTTGTCCGCATTTTTTGATCCACAACTCACGCCGCATCCGCGTTTCTGTGCGCGTGTTGTCGGCGTTGCAGAGTGCTGCAAGGGCAAAAGTTTGAACTACCGGCATGAGTATAATGTTTTGCGTGTAGACATGTTGCAGTCTGTCCTCGTCCTACTGTTTCCATAGTAAACGACGGCACTTGCGTCGAATAGTCCTGGACGATCTTTTTTTTTTATTCTACACGACCGAATAGTACGAGCGTAGTCCGACGTGTGGGAAACCGGGTCTTTTACGACGTGAATCCACTCATCCGTTGAACTCGTCCACCTGCGCGACATCGACATTCTTAAACCGTCGACGACGCTCGCCATCCGCTCTTTCAAAGTCACGACCTTAAAGTAAACCAAACAAGAAAAAAATCACTGCCAGTCGCATCACCATGTTGTCGGCGACGCGGTGCTTCGCCGCGTTCTATCTAGCGCTTTTTCTGCGCACACTTCCCTCTGCATACGCCGCTGCGGACACAATGGCCAACAGGACCATCGAGCGGGTGAGCTTTTCTCGGTCGGGAACTGCAGTGCTTGCGTTCCGTTGCCTCGGAGACGGAGTGGGACGAACGTACGCTCATGTGCCGCCCTTATTTGCAGACCGTCCAATTACGCACCCACTCGATATATCCGCCATACATCGACGAGGACCTACAAAACCGGTACGTCGCATGTGGCAAGGAACTGCAATCGAAACGTCATAACCCTCGTATCGCTACAGCTGGTGGGACTTTGGTGCGGACGCTTACGTCGTGCGTGTGGGGCTTTCAGACGTGCGGGGAAAACGCTGCTGACGATGCCCACCTTTCCGTGCTTTACCGTGATAGAATACCAATAAACATGTCCGTCTCACGAGACCCGCGCCGTCCCAAATGGTATGTACACACTCGTGTCTCATACGCGGCGTGGGGTGGACTCACGGATCATCGTTTACTTTTAGGGATGGCTGTGGTCACGTCTCCCGCTGTCCTCGACCAATTTCGTTGTCGAGATCGAGTTCAAGGTTTGCATTTACCTTGTTTGTCGGTGCTCGACGCGCCACTCATGCCCGCATGCAGGTCTCAGGCGCGTCCAGCCATTTGTATGGTGACGGAATGGCCATTTGGCTCACGACCGAACGGACACAACCCGGGCCCGTATTTGGGAACAAAGGTCCGTCCCGTGCGTCTCTTTACAAAAACGACTTTTTGCTCACCCGCGTTCGCAGACAAGTTCGAGGGTCTGGGTATCTTCATCGACACGTGAGCGCCAAGCTAGGAGCAATGACCTCGCTGTTGACGCCTCACCTCGCCAGTTATGCCAATTCACGACATGCGTTTGGGTTCCCTCGTATCGTGGGGATGCTCGGCGATGGCGAGACCGCCTATGATCACGAGCATGACGGCGATGCGAACAGTATAGGCTCGTGCTCGGTATGTGTTTCTTTCGACGCCACTCGGGCAGCATTGAACGGACGGGCAGGCCAACATCCGACGCACGAACGCAGTTACCAAGTTGAAGCTGACGTATGTAAAAGATGGGTACCTTGATGTAAGTCCTGCACCATCCATCGCCAACGCAATCGCAGCCGGAGCTCACCCGACGCTAGGTCAAGGTCCTCTACAAAGCCTGTACGTACTCGCGACCCACAGCCTCGAACCGTTCATGACACCCTGCAGGGGACGATTGGTCCGATTGTTTCCGCGTGGACGGCCTCCGTCTGCCCGCTAACCCCTATTTGGGCGTGTCCGCGCTGACGGGCGAAGTGTTTGATGCGCACGAGTACGTACATGCACTTGTTCGTCCGCCCGTTTACAGTGCCGCTCACACGCCCACCCCAACTTGACAGCGTGATCTCGATCACGAGCCACTCGGCCATGCTCTCTTCCAAAGACGCCCCTCTCAACAAGCTCGCGTCCGGCCTTGCCAGCGGGCGTCGCACCCCAGGCTCGCACCAGTCCTCGTGGCTGTCGTTTTTCGTCAAGTTCCTGTTGTTCATCGCGGCGTGCGTCGGCGGCGCGTATGGCTACAAGGCGTACAAGCTCCGCGGCCGGCTGAGACACGGCGCGTTCGCATCCTCGGGCAGCGCGGGGGGGTCGACGTTTGGCGGGCTCGGGATGGATTTCGGCGATCGGCGGTCGTATGCGTCGAGGAGGCGGTTCTAGAGCGGTCAAGTGTCTGTTATTGGATTGCGTGTTTGGTATTCCGTTTTCTTTTTAATCGTAAGCGTCGTCGATCGTCGACGGAGCTTTTCCAGCATTCTACACGCCCCATGATGGACTGTGTGCGATGCCGCCCCAGTAGCGGGTTTGGAAGGGGGCATAATCAAGTAGAGCCCAACGTGGCGTGAATATCAAAGTGTTAGTGCGTTGCTCGGAAAATGTATCTACTGCTATCTACTACAAAGTGTGCGTGCCATTGCGGTAAAGAAAAGGGACTTAGGAAACAAAGTTTTCTAAGAGATGAAACAAAAAACGAACGTGACTTCTACCAGAGCGACCTAAAGGAACGAAAGATACGACTCGGAGACACATCGAGAAGCGAAACGGGATAGGATAGAAGAAGAGGTAGGTATGTACGTACGTTAGAGCAAACTAAGCGTTCGGTAACCGGTGGTAACTACAAACTAACTACGTGTAACTACAGATGGGGATTGAGACAACGCACGAACCGGACTGAACGATCGAGAAAAATGCTACTGTTACTAATACTACGTAGGAAAGAACAAGACTGAGGAAAATAGTGAAAGGGGGCAGACAACAGATCCAATCGTTGGTCGGCACAAATGGTAGAAGACACGGGTGACAACAGGGTGAGTACGCTGATTACACGGTCGTTCAGGTCGTAGAGGTACTTGGCTCGTGGGTGAGATCGTGAAGATACCGCGGAGGGAAAATAGGCAACAACGACCCAATCATACTCCGTACCGGGTCGCGAGTCTCTCTTGGATGGCTGGCGGAAATGAAGCCACTTGGGCCTGCCATCCAGCAACGTCATGGTTCCGGAACCCTGTCAAGAGTTGTCGGAACATGGCGTTGAGCTCTGGCGAAGGGTTGTTCCACCGCACGATGGCGTTACAGAACCACAGCAGACTCTGCCAGCAGAGCGAAATGATTGGTTTTGGGACATGAATAAAAATCGAGATCGACTGACCTTGGCGATGCCAGCGGGGTTCGTCTGCACAAGGGTACAGAGACCACGGAAAGCGGAATCCTTCTCTTCGTTGTCACGGATCTCGTATAACGCCTGGCACCATGCTTGAGCGAACTCGGGTAGATGCGGTGCAACAAGAACCGGATGCATGAGACCGATTCGGCCGATCGACACAGCAGCATTTTCGTGGAGGCTGCGGGGTGCCTTAGGATGTAGCAAAATTGGAATTAGACGAGCGATCAAGGGATTGACCCATTGTTGGAACTCGGGATCGTCTACAGAAACGGGAAATGAATAGGCGATGAATGGACGAGAATCTTGAAATCTTACCCCTCCCATAGCGTAGTGCCACTTCACCAACCGACCATGCGGCATTGTTGCAGGCGCTGACAAACTCCACCTTTGGTTCAGGGTCGAGCTGTAGGATGAGCTCTGCCATGATCGCGGGAAGGTGAGGCCGCAAGAGGGTGAAACACCCCATCGCTAAATCACCAACAAGTGCATAGGCCGACTGACGTACAGGTGCTTGTGGGTGCTTCAAACAAACGGTAAGCAGCGTGAGAAGGTTGGGCTGCGCGTGTGAAACGACGGTCTCTAGAGTGACGCCCAACCCCTGCGCCAGACCCGATAGGAGATCTAGTGATACCACAAGGAAAGACTTGTCGGGCTCATCCAGATCCGGATTTTGCTGGTAGGCTTGGTATTGGAGAAGCGATTGGTGGACGATACTGACACATCGCTGGAAAACGAGCGGTGCGTATGGTGCGAATCCAGGACCCATGGCAATTGCGACAGAAGAAAGACACTGCGCAACGCGTCAAGAGATAGTTCATGTCATCGAAAAGGTCTTACCTCGAGTAAGGGAATCAAGTCTTCGTCATCGTCTTGTAGTTTGTTCCATCGACCAGTGAGTGGAGGCATCAATATCTCGACATACTGGGGATTTGACAATGCACGTCCCACAGCATCCGCGAGGGTACCGATTGCGTCGTACAAGATGAGCATGTTCTTGTGTTGGTATTTTGAAAACGCAAAGACCAGGTTCCGCAGGACTGGTTCAAGGTAGGGGCAAAGCTCCGTGCCTGCATCCTCCTCGAGCGTCGCAAACGCACTGCAACCAGCTTCTTGTACCCGTTTGTTGTCATCCAAAACCATCCGAAGAAGCTGGCCAAGGTGTGAGCTGACGAAGAAGATTCTGTATATCTCATACGTACACCTTCCATTGTGGGAATGAAGTATCGGTTCTTGTGTTCTTCCGATATTGGCTGTGTACACCAACTTGCATAACGACCTAACGTCCAGCAGGTGATAGAGCGGACAAGAGGCTTCAAAGTGTGATTCTCAGAGATACATCGTGTCCATGTATCGCGTAACGTACCTTGGGATCGTTTAGTGTATTTAGCAGGTAAGGGATAAGAACTTTCAAGTGTTCTTCAATGTAATCAATACAGCCTTATTATCCTGTTAGCATTGAACTGGCCAAACGCATCAAGCCAAGCTCACCTTCAGCCATAGCACCCAATGCCAATATCGCACTCTCTCTTTGTAGCCATTCCGTACTCCATAGCTTGTCTTTCAAAGGCGCAAGGAGGACGTTCATCAGATCGGCACCGAACCTAACGGCCAATACATCCAAAGCGGCCGCGGCGCATTTCCGGAGGTTCCATTCCGTAGACATTTCATCAGCAAAGTCGTCGTCGTCCAGGTCGTAGTCATCCTCGTCATCGTCTATCGTTTCCTGGCCATACGCACCACGCTTGGCCGTCTCTTCGGCGGTTTCCGTCCCCTCACGCTCCAAGCCATGAGATTTGGCACCATAATGACGTGGTTTTATGTCGCTCTCCTTGTCCGGGACGGTAGTGTCTTCCGTATCCCCTTCGAGCCAAAGTAGATCGTCTTCGCCGTAAACCATGCAATCGAGGAGTACAGGGGCTACGCGGCCAAGAAGGGGGTGCAGGAATGGTGCTAGATCAGGATCCTCGGCAAATGTCAACCAAAATTCACAGGCCTCCAATGCGACGCTCTCGTTTTTATCCTTTGTCGAATACAACATATACTCTGCAACGTTTGCCATCTCTGGCATGAGCTTCTCGGGCCGTGCAGCGAGGAGTAATACGAGAGCTTGGCAAACATGGCGGCGGACCGAAGGATCTTCGTCCGATGCGCGCTTAAACAAACATGCGATAAATGTGTCGATGTGCGCAAAAAGCGACTGCGAGCTAATCGGCACGAAATACGATAAACAGGCGACAGCGTGCGAACGCATTTTAGGCGAAGGATGCTCCGAAAGCATGAGGAACTTCGGGATCATAAAGTCAAGGGGGCGGGTTCCATTGATCTCAATGTCCAGTTTCCGGGGGAAATCTTCGCAAGCCTTTTCAAAAACACTGAAAGCGGCCTGCTCGGAGTTCAGTACGTGATCTCAGAGATGTCATAAGACGAGCGGAAAGATGGAAGAAATTGAAAACCCCTACGACAACCTCGGAGGCTAACCCCGCGAGTGAGACAAATAATGGCACTCGGCGAAGCACACGAATCCCGTAAATCTACCAAATAGGGCGCGAATCCACCCCGAATAAACGACGCAGCGCCTAGACTCTGGTCCATGCGGGTGGCATCATGCCAGGATACAGTCGCAGGGTTACAGCACGGCGAAGGTGACACACGTTTCGAGAACTTGTGAACTTACCTCTTGACGATTTGGGTCGTCCAGCATGGCCACGAGCTGCTCGAGACAATCGGGCCAATTTCTGGGTTCCAAGACCCCTAGGAATGACACGATGTCTTGACCAGCAGCGGTACGAACCAAGGCAGAGGGGTCGTTGAACGCAGAAAGGACGGCAGCTTTAGCATACTCTGCTACCTCTGAGGAGGCCTTGAGGAGGAGGTGTGCGTTATTCTTGAGGAGGTAGCCAGCAATTGTTCGTATCTGGTCCTCCTCCTGTGGCAGAGCAGCCAAGATGTGGGCCAGATATGCAACGTAGTCTGGTACGCGCGTGAAGGTGTTGAGTTTCTATGCAAAAAGCGGTGAACACGACAGATCGGGATAATGAAGGGGTCTGGTCGTACATGAGTGATGGCTCTCTGAACTTTGTTTTGTGTGTCGGTGGAATCGCGTAGAGTCTGAAGGATTTCCTGCAATCCCGCAGGCTGAGGACTCCAAGATGCCATCGCGCACAAAGTGAGACGCGTCGGGGGAAGAAATGTGTGGGCAAACGCGCCGGATGAAAGAAAGAAAGAACGGTCGACTCTTCTTTGAGCCAAGCACCTTCCCCACTGTGTACCGATGTTTATCGCCCGTGGGAATTTCATATCTCAGCATCGGTCACGCCGTCACGCCGTCACACCACGGTTGGCATCAATCACCGTTCTCTGCGATGTAAACAGACTGGGCTAGGCTTGTGGGATCCCAACAGAGTGACGGCGAACATATGAATCATGCGAATTAGCACACCCAACATTCCCATCAACATCAAACCCTCACCGTCCGGTGCAAGACCCATCACAATCACAAAGCGTCGCGGACTCCGAATTCTTGCCAGCTCACTGCGGACGAGTGAACCCACGCCTGCCAGCTCTCAACTTCGCCGTGTTGACTGTACCCTCAGACGAAATGAAGCATCGTCATCAGCAGATCATAAGCTAATAAACCCGTTCTTGAGATCCTCCAGTCGAGTCCAGGCTCCAGAGCCCTCGGCGTACGTAAATGAAACTTTGGCTCTATTTGGCCCGGCCATTTGCTTCTGCCTGGAATTGCCCACTTCGTTATGATGATCCACTGTCTTCCTCCCACCAACATGGACATGGTATTATCACGACACGTTTTCCCGTGTTTCCTTTTCCCTGAACTCACATATCCTCCTCGTTTAAATATTAATTATCCAACTGACACTCCTGTGCTGAATAAATTATCCCCACCCGCATCTCGTGTCACTCGGTATAATGGTCGTCTGGGGGCGACACGCTGATCTTCTCGATGTCCGTCTTTACTTTCTCATACACAGCGAAAACGATGGCTTGTCCCGGTGCAACGCGGAGCACTCGCGGTGTGATTCCCTTGTAGAATGACGTGGCGCCTTCTCTGCGCCACATATCCCTTGCAACGATCGATATGCGCTGAAATGCAGTGACCTCCGGCTGCCATGTAGTTTTTTGCAGCCCTTTTCCGAAATGTCAGTGACCCAGATGTCATCTCCTACCTGCAAAACTCACTTGTTTTGATAGTGTCAATAGGAGCGTTGGAGAATGGGCCCATAGCTCCAGATATGAGTCCGATGATCATGTGCTGATACGAAGGAAGTTCAACGAGATCAGGCTGGTATCGATGCGCTAGTTTCTTCAATTCCTGGTATGCCGTGAAATTCGCGCCTGACACACAGCACTGATTTAGCCAAACGCAATACCATCTGAATCAACTCTCACCTTGGTTAGTGGCTTGACGGAGGGCAGTAAGCGAGACGCCCCTATATAGCGTCGAGATTCCTTCCTCGCGAACGATCGTGTAAACGGCATGCGCTGCATTGCGATATCTCGGTGTTTCGAGCGGGTCGACCAACGAATGTTGTTGGGCCTGCAATCTAATCTTGACTACTTCCATTGGACAGACAACAGCTATCGCTTCCGTCGTACCCGCAGCAAGACCGGCTGGGCGAGATTAAAAAAACGTGCGACGGACATGTAAGACGATGCCATGCTCGCCGCTGTCAACTTGCGTGCAACGTACCGACGAAAATGTTGCCGACACTCGTCTTGCCAGTGGTCTTGTCCGCCAACCAACCCTTGTATGTCTCGAAGCTTGCGAAACGGATCGCCATCTTGGGGACGATGCCCGACATGACTGCGCCAAGCCCCTTGTACAGCGCGAGGGGCGTCTCGCGCTGCACGATCCGCATGGCAGTCGCGATGACGCCGCGCGGCTTCGTCTGACATGCGTTCCTCTCGGTTTAGCGTGTAGCCATGCATTTTAGGAATGGATGGGCACGTACGCCAGCTGCGATGCTCGACTTGGAGAGCTGCATGCGCACCTTGATGGTGTCGAGCGGTTGGCAGCACAACTGGTGAGCAGCAACGGCGACGTGAGCGATGGTCGTTCGACGCTGCCATGATCTAGAGCACGCACCGCTTCCATCGCACCTGCGATGCCACCAGCAGTGATGTGGATCGCAAACGAGACTGGCTTCTTTTCGCCGTTTCGTGACATGGACCGTAGAAAGGGGGCAGTACAAGGAAACGAGAGGAGGCCTGATGGAGATTACGATAGTACTTGTATTAGCAGAGAGGCGTCAGTCTCATCTGGGTTACGATACCTCTTCATGACTCCTCATGATTTTGATCTGTCCCGAGTCTGCCTCGCGCGGCTTTAAACATGTGAATTTCCCCATTCGGGCCGCGTTACCTCTATCACTTTTCGAGCTCGTCTCCGCTCTTCCTCCGCTAGCCGGACGCGAAACACAAAGTGTGTCGACAAAAAGGATATATTTGCAGTGCCCGATCTGAGGCACAAGGATAATCTAACTACGTCCTGAACTACCGCAGGCCAGATGGAGGAGCACGAAAGCATTGGCAAGGCGATAGCGTCAGGAATATTATAATGCTCTACGACAAAGTAAACCCTTGGCGCATGGTGCATGATGGATTGCAATAATTCTGGTTTCCTATACAAAACCAATCCCAATCGCCCGTGTGATGCAGTTAAAAAGAGGGAAGATATCGTTCTAACGTGATCGGCCATCCTTGGCATCATCGGATGATGATACCCTGGTTGGCTTCTCGGTCGTCGGCGTGTCTGGCATATCCACAGATCGATGCGGAATCGATACTGATTCCTCGTCCTGGGGAGCTTCTTGCGGTTCCCAGAGAGATCCGATAAAGGATTCGTGCTTGGTTCCCTTAAAGGGACTGGTGAATACTTTCCACTGTGCAAAGGCAAAAGCGGGGCTAAAGAAAGAATACTCTTGGCATCGACTTCACACGGGTAACATGCTACGCACGTTACTCCCAAGGATACCGCGAGAATGATCACTGTCGTCATAGGTGGTGAGTATCCGCTCGTCACGGTGTCCTATAAGATGCCACTAATGAATGAAAAACGTTAAGCAGGACGTCAACCGAGACGCACCAAAGCATGAAAACGGTTTCTGTCGATGAGATAACGAAGTCCACGGCTCATGCCAGATTGCTGGTTGATGACAAGGTCGAATCCAAGACTACATAAGAATGAACCAGTTGAGGTACATCCATTGAGCTGCCAAGTAATCGTGTTAGTCGACATCCAGGACAGATCTTGATGGGGCGGCATACTATCCCATATCTTTGCCTGCACAGGACGAGGACACTCCCAGCAACGCCGCACGCGCCTATGATGATCCAGTTGACGAAAAAGGCATCAGGATCCGAAATGAGGAGTCCGCTTCGCAGTAAAATGACGCGGACCCCGATGGCTAGACCACCTAGAATGCCCAGGATCAGGATAGCGGGGGCGTGGATCATATCACAGAAACCCAAAGCAAAGCCCAAGACGAATAGTATGAAAATGCAGACGGTCAGAACGACATCGGAGACACCGACATTGTCCAGGGTGTTCACAATGACAGCCCAAGCTAGGGTCGTCGTCAGGGTCAACGTCGAGTAGTGTAACATGTGCGAGAATGCTTACAGGCGAGGGCAGCAGCGGTTCCGATAGCGGCACCGAGAGTGAGACGCCGTCCGCGGAAGCCAACCAAGAGCAAGGGGGCACCGACGACGAAGGAGAAGGCGATCCACATGACGGCACTCGCCGAGAAACCAGAGCCACTACCGTCGCTGGCGAGTCCTTGAGGGATTTGCTGACCTGTGACAGCGCTGTAGACGACCGTCGTGCCATCATCGTTAATGTCGAAAACGACGTTTGGGTCTCGAACGCGGGCGAGCTGTTGACCGGCAAGCACAGGAACGACCGCGGAGACACCGCGTATGAAACTTGTAGCAAGGAATGCCAAGGACCAGGAGAAGGAGTGATTAAGGCGGATAGCAACCGCCATGGGTCACTTGGTAAAACCACCGTGGGCGGAAATGACAAGGGAGAAAAAGAGAGACGACGGAACTTGAAGGAGCGGAAAGGTTAGCCAGGGCCAGAAATGAATTGATGTAAGTATAAACGTGTTAGACGCCGCCGTCCCAGCCGCGGACGTGTATTAGCGTCAAAAGTGACGTGTTTCCATGTCGTTGCGGGTCGCGCTGACAACACCACAGATGTAAAGTAAAGGTACTTGGTAGTCGGTAGTCAACTGCCAGATCCGGACCACCTTCTCATGGAGACTACCGCAAGCGCGCTCGCAGAGCTCAGGAGAGAATCGCAGTCCATCTTCAACCGCGTGCACTCGATCGCAGAAGATGCGGCGTTCGTCGAACAGGTGCACGACCACTACCCAGATCTCCCATTGCTTGGTACGCCTTCTCTTTCTTGCACAGATCCGGCTGATGCGCAAGCGCCTCAGCTAACATGCGCTGCGGCGCTTGGTATACCAATCCAAAGATCGTGAGTATCTTTTGAAACGTTCTCCGTGTCACCCTGACAACCCCAGGCTTCCCCAGAGCATGCCTACTTCAAATCGACGGACGGCCATACAAACAACTGGAGCTTTAATCTACGCAGACCTAATCTCCACGTCCTCCCCCTGATCATCCAACATGCGGGGTAGGTTTATCACGCAGCGTGACGCATCCACACTCATCCTACGCGCCAGACTCATTCTGGTGGACTCGACCAGAGCTGGGAAACGTATCCCAGACGCACTGTCGAAGACAGTCCCGATATGGTGCGCCGTAGTGAATCGTGCGATCCTCAAACGAGGCGCCGAAGCTCGGCTTGAGTCTTGGGACACCGCGCTATATACACCATCCGGAAGCGTCAGCCTGCAGGAACACAATCAGATCGAGGACAAGCTCGACAGATGGGCTGACCAGCTAATGGTAACTATTTTTCTACGGCTGCACGTCTAATCGCACTCCTAGTCTTCTTTAGGCTTCCTCCTATTCATTACCAACGCTGAACCGTCCTCTCCGTCCGATATGGATCACACCTGCCACGTCCGTGTTCCCCACCTTTCCCGATCCACTCGACCGTGCGTTCTATCCAATCATATCCGTATCCGCCTCCAAACAAGTCATGGATGGCGTGGAACGCCGTGCCTCGGGGTTCGCCTACATCCAGGGGTCCGGGGATGATCACGAACTCTGGGGCATGGTCCGTCTTCCAGTTCGTTTTGATGCTCGGAAACGTTTTGAGCCAGCATTTTATCGCTCCAGGGCCTCACGCCGACTTTGTACTGGAGACACCGCGACAAGATCTTGAACACACGATCTTCCGATTTTCCAGACCTCGTTCAGTCGCTCGTCTTGGCCTCCTCCATGACTGACGATGAAATAGGTCCAGACCAACCGCTGTGTGGCACGCCTATCCAACACGTCTTTGGAAGCATCTCGATCTGCAGCATAGCCTCCTTACGACGACCCAACCTGCTCCAAGCTCACCCAGACGTCGCCTTTTTATGTCTTACGCCCCACGATCTGCACCCTCTCGCCGGCGTCGTAGGGACCTTGTCGTTGGACAGGATGTTGTGCATTCAGACCCCCGATGGCAAGAAAGGCCAACACCATTTTCTCGCCGTCGTCTTGCCGCGCTCGATGCCGTTCGTCCGACGCCATCTCGATAATCAACGTACCGTCTGCATCGCGTGCACCACCGGGACGGACGTGAGTGTCGGCGTTGCCGTCGCCGCCTTGGCGATGTTCTTCTGCCCCGACGGTTCGCTATGTTCACCAGAAAACGTACGCGACAATATATGTACGTTCCGATCGACAATATACTCTAACTTGTCTCCGAAGCTAACGCGAGTGACGTAGCCAAAGATATACTCAAGACGCGCCTGCAGTGGATCATCGCCAGCTATCCACAAGCGAACCCATCCCGCACGACACTCAAACGCGTCAATGATTTTCTTCTCTCGCCATTTTCTGATGCTTCGATGTTGGGCATGCCCTGTCGTCTGAATGGGACGCCGAACTTGGACGAATTCCAAGAAACGATATAATATAATGGATACACTTGGGACTGTAGGACGTAGGGCACCTATGTGAGGCTATAATCCTGTGTGAAGACCACTGGCTCGAGTCCGAGCAATGAGCTACCAATCTGGGTGAAGCGCGTACCCCAGCGGCAAACGTCGGCGGGACGAGCCAATACCCACCCGAGCTTAGACCCAGACAAAGCGTCGCTATAAGGGCCGGAAGAAGCCAGAAACCGGTCCAGAGTGAGCGACTCGGATGCAGCGAACGATACAGGAAATGGGGAGAGGTTGGGTGCAGCGGTAGGCGCGACTGGGTTGAAGTGGAGCGCTACGACGCATGGGTAAATCAATGATGGATGACCACATCTTAGCTGTGCACTAGACGGGAGCCGGACCGATTCGAACGGAACAATCCCCCTAACTTACAAGCTAGCGCCCGATGGAGGCAACCATTACAGGCTGAGTTATGCATTGAATTGGTCTCAGTTAAGGCTATAGTACCAACCAAACGCGACGCGGTCCGAGGTTCAGGCCTCAGGGCTCAGTCCTCGGATGAACATGTAGGTTCCTTCGGTCAATTCGATCCGGTTTATCGATCAAACATCCACCACGGCCCTGGTCCTCATATTGTGCGGAAATTAACATCAGATATCAACACGTTGCGTGCATATCCCGCCATGCATCTACACTGCAAAGTTCGTTCCGCGGGATGTTCCGACCATGTGCAGGTTAAGAACTTGTCAAAAGCTGTGATCGGTTATGTTCGAACTGTCCGTTCATAATTCACAAGGGATAGGATGGCTGCATGTCGTCAGAGGAAACGCGTCTCGGGCTTGCCTTTACACGCGGCATTCATCTCAATCCTGAGAGCTGGTAAGTATTTCCAAACAACGCGCCACGCATAACCAAAGCTGATAAGATCCTGGCTGAGTGGTGGAAAATTCGAATCATCGGATTTCATCTCCTGGCCTTCATGACAAAGCGTGTCGGTCGATTCCTTAGGTTTTGTTCAGAGTGTGGCGCGCATCCGTAGGGTCAGATCACATGAGCCCGGGTTGGCTACTGTATGCCATACGCACATAGGATCAAAATTGGTCAGTGACTTTCGAGGCTGACCAAGTTCGAACAGAATACATCGTATTTGCCTGAACTCTGTCAAACGTGTAAGGAAAAGTCGTTCGAGCTTACGGTTCTTCAACTTGCTGTGGACAGGTGAGGCTGAGTGAGCTAGGTGATGTGACATAACATGTGTTGATGTGCCGATCACTGGAAGAGTAGGGAGTGAGTGAAACCCTGCAGTACGGAATTCGAGTGTCTACAGAATGAGGAGTCAGCCTGCTGGGGACGGAAGTATGCCGCGTTCCCATAGGTAGCCAGCGCAACTCGCCACCCTTGGAGGGAGATCCGATTTTGGTAGGTGCCGTGTTTATGGAACCCATCTCACTGAGCCCGTTATGAACCCCACGTACGGATATCTCAACTTTATAGCGTCTTTAGACTCGAGGAATTCTGCACCTCAGCCGGCTTGGTAAAATTTGGCTGCAGCCATAACATCATGAAGCTGTCAATCCCCTTTAGCGCATCCCTGGCGCCGTAAGCGTGTCGCAAAAGACGGTTTCTAATGCACCTGCACCGTGCCGAGTATGCCGAGCCGACTTTGAGGGGACAAAAAGGACCAAAGGACATGTAGCATAGGCCGACATTGTTTGACAGTACTTACTTAGCATACACTACGTGGATTCACTTGGCCGCGGCGATGAAATAGAAACCTACAAGTCGCCATTAATGCCCCATGGCAGGCCAGCCGCGGCTGCATTCCATAAGCGGATATTGTCGATGGAAGCGCTACAGCCTGAAGGTTGGATCATCATTTCCATACCCCCGGACCGTGGTGTGAACGGAGATCGCCGGATCATTGATCGTCAGGTGCCGTACTCTCGTCGCTGCTGCCAAAGGGAAAGTGAAGGAAATGTAAATAGGAGGAGAGATGTACAATTCAAGATCGTACCAGGCCATCACGGAGGCTATGCCGGTGTGTCACAATTCGGTATATGGACCGATACGATTACTGTTCTGATAAACTTACGGGGCCAGGAACAATAATCATCGGGGACTAACTCGATCTGTTTTACCCATCAGAAATAGATCAACGCGGTCGGGTGTCCTATTAAGTAAGTCCTATCTACGGCGCCAACCTGATTGCTTAAGAGGTCTTCCAGGTCCCAAGTGAGAATTATCCAAGCGAGGCTCGAGACTCGTGGATCTGAGACATGCTTAAAGTGGATATAGACAGTCCTCTGAGTTGCGCTTTACGTTCTCAGCATGGCAGACCCATAGACACTATTGCAGGAGACTCGACTATGTCATATGTATATGGAATCAGAACTGATCAATGGTGTTTCAAGGATGTGATTACTCACAAGCCCACCCAGGTGGCCCTGAAATAATACACGGTGATACTGCTGGTTTTAACTTTGCATTGGTATATTCATTGCCGCTTTAGCCACTCAAGCATTGGTAAACCTGATCAACTTCTTTGAGCCTTAGCCAGAACCCGAGGAATTCAAGATTGATTTATGTAATTTGAGCACGCTCGGAGCCACAGTAAATGTAAATGTGGACGTAATGACAGTCTGCCCTGAATGATGAAGCACGGAGAGTACGTGCCCCACAGTGGTCGTCGGTGAACTTACGTTGCAGCTTGATTGCGGCTGGATTGTGCACCGTTTGGATCCATTTAGTGAGCGTCTACCAACGGCAGATATGTGCTTGCACCATTCAGAGGAAATAACCACGTATCGAAGTTGTGTATATAGGATGGCACTGGGTGCAAAGTCCTGAACACTCGCCCATATGTATGGCCTAGTCTCTGCCATCTTTCCGCCTGTCTTCACGGTCGGGCACCAGGAAAATCCTTCGCAGACCCATGCCACGACCCTCACCGAGGGGTCTGATAGCTATTCCATTCCCCCGCATGTTGCACTGGCGGGACTAGTCGCAACTAGTAAGGACTGGGATTCGCTGACGATGCCCTACTGACGCTCTCGTCAGACAACGTCCATGGATCCTTTCACGGACATAATGGCTCTCAGGACGTACTTGCACTTGACATGGCTATTTCAGGCATTCCTTCTGCACCAACACCCAGCTGTGGGCTCGTTGGTGGCTTGTATTGCGCTGAGCCCCTGGATGGTTCGGTCAGATCCATCAAAGCGCACCTTCGTATGCATGGTCATAGGCACCCACAGCGCCAGGCTGTCCAATGTCCATGGGTTGGGTGTTCTAGTACCTTGCAGTGGATGAATATCCCGAGGCACATGAAGTCTGTCCACCTGGGTGTCCGATTTAGATGTCCCAATTGCGACAAAGCCTACACACGGCCCAAAGGGTTGGCAATGCATACCGAATCGCTGAAGTGTCACGGTTAGTGCATATTCGGCGTCGAAGGAACCGACTCACAGCTGAAAATTTTAGGTACCACTGACACACGCGGCGGAGTAGAAGATGGGGGGAAAGTAGCCTAGGCAATATGGCCAACGACAACGCGGTACTCATACCAGCCATTTTCTGTTGTCTAGGCCGATGATATTATGGTGTACGCACGCGCTGAAATAAATTGTTAATGCTGTGTTTGTTCAATCCTTGAAGGAAGTGTTTGATGATGGTATACCGATGCTAGTAATTTGATCAAAACCTTGAGAGTTAACGAGTGAAGGATAGTGTAAATGATTTGCGCAAAGAGATAACCCAAGAGGTTTGGTAACGAGACGACCGGAACAGGTTTTTGCACCCAACTCACTGAATTATTTGCCAGACCGCTGAATGATATTTTCGTAGAGACTTGACCAACGGAAGGACTTGAGCTTGGAATGAGTAACAGAACACACCGCGGTTCATATCTGGTTATCGCCGCTGTCGGCTACGTCCCACATTAGACATGAGTTTAATGGTCGTGTTTCACTTGTAGATGTTTGGGCATTCAGCTACTCTGTGTTTCATACAATGTTGCGTTGCCAACGGGTGATCATTGATCACGTTTGTAAGGTGATCGTTGTTAATAATGATTGGCCTCAAAGTATGTTGTGTCGATGGTTCCACACCTCCGTGCTGCAACCATGATTACCTGCTGGCACCTGGTCGGCACGGTGACCCGGAAAGAATGAGCGTGTGAAGTAGTTGGCCGCACACTACAGGTAATCGGCCCCCTTCGATTCTGAACCGGTCACTTCCCTGAGTAGTCATGGTATTGTGTCTCGGTCACCGTCCCCATGAGTCATAAACCTATGAACATCCAGTGGCAACTGTTGACAGGATTTTCAACCCTGAGGCGCAGTACGACCAAGTACCTACAGGGTAAACTTTACGCCTCGAGGTATTCGTGCGGTGGGTGGCTTTGCGCCCAGGGACTACATTCATTCGTCATAGTACTTCCCATCTGAAGCCGATCGTCCCGCGCTAGGCCCGCGCATCTGGCCTGATTGGAGTCAAGAATTTGCCAGATACAGCTTGGACCATAGGGGCGCAAATGTGATCGCGGGTGGTTCCGGCTCAGCGAGGCCGGGCATTCCACAACCGAATTTCTAATGATAATCCATATTCAT
>JBBPKJ010000543.1:0-22017 GCA_038089195.1 Brasilioporus rufonigricans | reverse complement strand
TGTTTCCTGGAGTCACGGCATCACGCGGCTGTCGCAGTGGCGTTCCTTCACATGACTTTTGTGTGTCTTTCACTTGCAGTTTTTCCTTTCGACTACCATTGGCTTAGGCCGGTGAGAGGTTCAATACTTCTGATTCACTGCCAACTCGGGAAAGTCATAAGATGGTCTCATTTGGCGTCTTTCATAAGTTACTGACAGGCAAGGCACAGCCTCTCCGACCATTGTCCAAGGAGCCTGCAAACGGTCCCATTCAGGGGCTGAGTTGGCCTCCTACGGCGAGCCTTGGATCGCCGTTCCACATTGTCGTGGTGAGTGTTCCATTTACCACAAGACACTGTGAGGCAATCTGCATTGACACAGTATGCTTCTTTGAGCCACAGGCCAAAAGTGCTCGCTGACGATCTGTCCCCTTCTGCTTCCCTCACCCTACATCCGGATGTGCCCGATCACTGCACCATGATGCCTCAAGGACAAACGTGTTATGGGTATTCTACTTCTTCCCAGACGCGTAGATGATCACTCGGAGCGTCAGCATGCACGTCGCATGCTATCACTCCCCCTCGTACCTCCTGGTCGTGGTCACCCCTCCAATTACTTCGAGCAGATGATCACGGCCATCGTTCTTAGGTATCCGATCACATCAACCGCAGGTAACAACAAGAGGTGTTACTTCCTGCAAATCGTGGGGTAGCGTTTTGTCGCATCGATTCAAACTCTGGTGGAGAAGTATGCTTAGCACTATATGTTGGAACTTTTCCTGACCCTCGGCGTCTTGATTAGACGTTCGGATGTTTTAATGTTCAAGCATGTCCAGTAAGAGACTGGTCCTCACTCATTTTACTAATCAAACTGTATATGAGACACTTGGAATTTCACGAGTAAGGAAGGCAGGAACGGACAAGGGGACCGAGAAACTGGTATAAAACAAGTCTACCACGGAACATCACAACAGATCGAGTTTCGGGATCCCAAGGAGGGTCTGTTCTCATGATGGACAGATCGACGGCGATAACTATCATCAATGCAACACCTATATAGGCCGCAGTAAATAACCACAAGTGACCATAACGACGATCCATATAGCCCAGAGTGTCATAATCTCCCCAGCCCAAGAGTCGTATCCCACTGCGGAGGTAGCGCTCTTCCCCTGGAAAATTTGTTACATGGTTGTACTGATTGCGATTGTGTGTGGTCAAAAAGCAGTCTCCCAAAGTAGTGCAACATTTGCCCATGGGGTCGACCCAGTGACCGTCGAATACTAGCCAGGTCTATTCCCACTAAGTACGACATATGCAAATTATGTACCTCTTACTAAGAGCTTGTTTTATTCCCTGCTATTCCCACGCCGTGTTCAAGTTGGCACACCAACCCTGCTGTGTTTCCCATCGATCAGCTACTGTGTTTCCAATGCTCATAACCATCAGCAGAATGACTAAAATTAGCGGGCACACTTTCACAGCCTTCGTGTTTTTGCAATTTGTCCGTGGACCACGGAGATCAACGTTTTCACCTGACGGCCTGACCCGGATTGAAGGTGAATCGTGCTCACGCTCGTGGCGCAAGGTCGATTTACACTGAACTTGTACATTCGTGTACCGCTGGCACGCGCAGCAACTTCCGGCACCGCGGAGATCGAGTCAAATCATATCGATGATTGATAGGCGGCGCATTGAAGCGGAGTGTTCACCTATGCCGTGTCATTGCCGAACTGACGTGGATTGAAAGCTCTACTCCGCGACCTTGAGCCAGGATGTGAAGAAGGTCAAACGTCCCTCCGAGCTATAGCTGATATTTTTATCCTTATGTGCAGATAGCCGCGCTCTACTTGGCCTCCGACCACAAGTTTGTGTCCACTCTAGCGGAAGATGAAGTTAGCACCCATGAACATGGTAATGTGTTGTACTGTGACCCCTACAACTACCAGTTCGTCTGATCTTTTCCGACTACTCAGTCCCTCGGATCTGTATCACCGTACCCAATCGGTGACACCATGAAAACTACTCTTACCATTCTACGGGATGATGTTGCTGAACACGAAAACAACTCAAAGTCGATGGTCTTTCGCACGACTACTTGGAGTACATCTGCCACCGCTAAACTTCTTGAGGATGCAGGCTATGGAACATTACCTGCATTTATGAAATACATAGCAGGATGACCCAAAATCGACGATTAGCTGTTACTCAAGATTTTAAGAGAGCAAAAAAATGGGATATTAATGACATCTGATGTCAGTGCGTGAAGCATGGACTTCCCTGGGCCAGTTGCCTTTACGCGCGGTGGTTGCTCTCGGCTGAACGATGTTGTTGACAGAGTGACACTTGTCGTGCAAGTTGGTCTTCCCTCTTCTAGTAAGCAATACATCCACCGACTTGGCCGTACGGCTTGTGCTAGTCGATCCGAGAAGGGTGTAATTATTCTCACTCCCCACGAGTCCGGGTTCCTCGCGTAAAGGCAATTCGGACGCCGTTGTCGGCATATGGAAACACGATGTCTACGCACGGTTTGTGAAACGCTAGCGTAACCATCCGTAAGTCCAGCAAGTCACAAGAATCGAAACATGGGCTACCGTGCATTCATGTTGTCAGCATGACATCACAGACTTGAATGCCCTGTTGGCAAGTCAGCAGTTGGCGATTTTCCGAAAAGAAGGAAAAAGATCGAGCGTCTGTTTGACCACGTCACCCGAAACCCCTCGTTTTCCGCTCGTGCGCTTCTTCTCGTGCACGCTCGAGATGACTATCTAACGCATCGTCTCGATCTTGTCAACTTCCTTTTTTAGTCCGCGAGATCTAGATCTCTACCTCGGTATCTTTTAGCGTTCATACAGACGTGGAGCCGAGCATGGGTTCGTCTGTCGAGCTTCCAACATTCCGCTGGTTACAATGTCCGCGCTCCATACCACCTTTGCCACGATTCGCCATCCATGGCCATGAGCCGGACTTGGTCCAAAGGTAGCGCCTTTCACGGACTTTTGGTTTCACCCGCCTTTCCCTCGTATCCAATCGAACAGCGCCGTCGAGCGTCAACGACACGACGTCGGTCGTCGTCTTGACAAAGAACCGGATGGCAAGACTGATTTCCCCAAGCTAGAACGAGTCTTCGACATCGGGAGGCAGTCGTCCCGTCTATGCCAGTCTTCTCGCCACTGCTTTCGGTTGCGATCACAGGCAGGACGTCATGCTTGTCCGGCTGGTCTTCGACGCCCGCGCGCCGACAACACGCCACGACATCAGGATGGGGACTCGTGGTGGGCACGGGTCAGCGCCTGTCGAACGTCGCGCTTCCAAAGTATACTCTGCTTGTATTTGCCTTATTGGACGCACGCATCATTTTAATACGGGCATACTCAACCTACTCCATTATCCCGGGTCGAAAGGAGTGTTAGAAAACGGTAGTCGCGTGGGACGATCCACGGGACATACTGTAGTATGGCCACTCATAGTGCATAACCTCGTAACCCATAAATCTTACACTGTGACCTAAACCCTGAATAAAGCTAGTCTCACTGCAATCTGAGAGAGCAACCGACTGTGATTGGTCCGTATGACACCTTTCCTGAAGATCCATCATTCTAGCACTCATCTAGTACTTGCTCTAAGTTTGTAAACGTCTACATGTGTAACGATTAAACGCAAGTATACATCACCAACCTCCAAAAACGATGCGCGACAGATCCACCAATCTACCTACCCGCTCTCGACCGAAAAAGAAAAAAAAAAGTATAGGAACCGACGAGGAAACGACAAACCCACCCAAGATCCAAGCACACTCAACCCGATCCAATGCAACGCCGCGCAACCACCTCGCCTGCTCGAGCATACACCTCGTTCCACCGGTCGGTATACGCCTTTTTGTTCATCCGCCACGTGAACGCCCAACTGCTCCACGCGCGCAACGAAAATCGGGGCGAGGACACCATGTTGGCGAAAAACGCGGCCATGGCTGGCACGCACGCCGCATCGATCACCGAGTCAACGACGTTGAGCGAGAACGAGGGCGGAAGGTAGTCGAGTCCGAGGCTTGCAGGCAAGCGCGGTAGGGGTACATCGGTGTAGCCGCGCGTGTCGACAGCGAGAGCTATTCGGGTCAGAGACCGGCACGTCTGCAGGAGGCGGACGAGCCCGTCGGGCGTGATCCCGCCCAGGGTCTGCCACCCCCACTCTTCGTTGATGAGGAGGCACTCCAAGTGGGGCCACGCTGGCGCCAGCTCCAGTAATTGGCTGTCTGTCAGACCCACGCTCCACCCGAGATTAAAGTCTAGGCGACGGAGGTTTCGGAGGGCCGTGCTGGGCCTCAAGTCATCGGCGGTGAGAACCAGGGGATCCGGTCGAGGAACAGAGAGCGAGTGATGAATTTGAGTTAGTTTCAACTTCATGATGGAGTCGCTGATCCGGGATGGCCGTAGAGCGGTCAAGAAGGCAGTGATGTTTTGCTTGGAAGGATAACTGCTGATCTCAACGGTAAAATCCGTGAGGATAGGCAATCGGGCATGGGTAAGTAGTCTTGAGACAGCGATCAGGGACTCGGAGAATAATTTTAGCTCGCGCAGCATCGAGAAGAGGAGTATGTCGGAGGGAGTGATCTCTGCACTCAATGTGAATGTGAGCTGAGTCAAGCGCGGTACGCGAGACAGATGTGAGAGCGCATTCACGTCCAAGACAATCTGAGGACAATATACGGTCTGAGGATTTGACCAGCGGCAGATGTAATCCGAGACGAGTTTATCAAAGGTGACTTCAGGTTGATGCACGCGAATGGAAAGTTCTTTCATATTTGGAGAGACTCTGGGAAAGGATTCGAGAGACTCTCGCAAGAGAGGTAAATTTCCCTCAAAGACAAACGAGTAGTCGAGTGAAATCAGGGAAGGGAGAAACTGATGCAGCAGAGGCGTTACTTCGTTCGCAAACGTGCAACGCAAGTAGCGGAGATTCGGGAAAAGTAGTTCGGAATCAGGAGGGTTCAAGAACGTCCTGACACAATCGGGGTGGAACGCACTTCCAAAGTCAAGTATAGAACGGACGCGACGCGTGTAGCTTCGAAGGGTATCCCACTCGGCTTGTCCAAGCGATCTTCTGAACGAATACCACTTGATGACATCGTTGACAAGATCCAACGCGATGAGAACCAAAAAGCTTCTTACCTTGAATCCTGGTATCATCTGATAAGAGACTCCCGGAAGACACCCTGCTAAAGGGGAAAGATCGGACAATTCCGACCAGAGTGCGTCCAGTGCTGGTTCTTTGAACGTGCGACATGTTCTCGCAAGAGCGAAGAGGTCAGAAGTAACGCCAGTGGGTCGTCCGTGCCTGTAGTTCTTGAAAAGAGGTGCATTACAGTGGGTAAGAAGGGTTAGGAAGATCTCGTCTATCTGGAGCGCATGATGCATCGTTTTAGGTAGATTGTAGTGGAGACGGTCAGTGATCTCCTGCTCCTGAGATGGATAGTGAAAGAGAAATAAATCCATGTCAAGTTTAACAGGTCTGTTCGTCTCGCTTCCGGATTCCTTATGCGGAGTGTGAAAATCGGAGAGATCTGCACTTGTCCCTGTTTGGAAGTACCCTCGTGCTGCACACATCTTGGCGCTGGATGGTTTGGATGCAGTGCCCGTTGTTCAATGAGACTCAGACCCGCTCCTGCTGTGCGGCGAATGACCTGGCTTGACACAAGCTATGTTTCTGTACGAGTGAAAGATTTATTCTGCCAGCAATACACTGACTAAATTCGTTACGAGACACGTCTCATAATCTCGGTGATGAACGGAACAGTGACGTGGTGCAGATGCCCATATGGTGCTGTGAAAACAACCTGCATCCGGCCAACAGTGCACGTCGGATATTCGGCCGTATTTGCACCGCTCGTCTTCGGAACGTACCGCGAGCTCGTCGATCGCGTGACGTTTGGAGTGTCTCGCTCACCATGTTTACTACTCGAGCATGCCTCCACGGGGTTTGACTACCCTTCTGGCAGACGGTTTCTGCTTGCTTTTCACATCGACTCGTGCACGCACACTGATAGAGATTGAAGTCGGACAAGTCTGACCTACCCATGAGTGGTGTCAATGAGTCTAGGTCGATACAGATCGGAACCCCTACCGGGGCAGTGAGTTTACATGTTTACCAGGCATACCTCGTTTCGCGACGTGATTCGACGTAGAGTTAAGCTTTTCATCTTGAGAAACGTGCAAGGTCACAGGAGAAAAAAGTACAACGACGTTCCCCAACAACACTATTTGAGGAGACTCGAAATGCAGCACCTACCTGTACAAATAGCCAGGAGTAGGTGACATGGCCAAGCTTCTTGATACTAGTACACCTGCGGATGATACGATGAGCGCAAAGGTAGTGGGCACGTACCACGAAGGAAATTGCGTCATCGCCGCTTTGGATAGGCGACACCCCGAGAACGCTTGATATACTAACGCAACACCTGGTGGGGAACAGAATTCATGTCAGTGTGCGGTACCTCAAATCGAGCATGCTATACAGTGCATGTCTGAAGACATTTTTCCCAAACATTCAGGCGGCAGACACGATGCGTAGTCGGAACGGAGACCGGAATAGAAGAGGAGTGACGTGTTTGCGCACGCTTGCAAGGGCACAGTAACTGCGCACTTGGCAGCGTCGCAGCACTCCAAGCTACACCCACCTATTTAGTCGCCCTCCCCACCGTCAAAACTACCCACCTCACCGCCGACGACCTCCTAGACCGTTCCGAGTTTTACTGTACCAACCATGGACGCCCTCGTACGCGTAACAGAAACCCTCAAGTCCATCCGGGTACGTTCCTCGCGCTGACGTGCTCCATCTCATGCTCAACTTTGGACACCATTCCCCCTCGTCGCAAACGACGCCTCCAATCCTTCCGCTTGCCACTCTGAACGTCCACCGTCGAACAGGAAACCCGTCTGAGTGCCCTTCGATCACCCACCGAGTTCTTTGACGTGCATCGCTTGTCGAGACCAGCGGATACCGCGCAGGCCGTGTCGGTGCGTACCACGCTTCATTCTTTCTGTGGATTTGGGTGCTGATACGCATCTCTCTTGGTCTCCCTTTCATTCCTTGCGTCGGGCCCGTCGCGTCAACGTCGTTCTCTCTGCTGCGCGTCCATCAGCGCATCACCTACAACACGCGGTACTTTTCCGGAAACTACACCCTCATCGTCCTCGTCCTCGCCGTTTACGCCCTGTACGTCCCTTCCCCCTCTCTACACCCCATTTCAGCGCGTGCTGACTCGTCGGGCGAACAGCATCACGAGCCCCCTCCTCCTCATCGCCCTCGCACTCCTCTTTGGCGGGTTCGCCCTGATAAACAAGTTTGGTGCGTCATCCCCCCGCTCTCTTTTTTTTTTTGGCGCTTGTCTTCTTAAGCCCGTTTCTTAACCGACAGGCCCCACCGAACCCATCCATATTGGTTCTACCGCCATCACTCAATCACGTCTCTACGTTGGGCTCTTCGTCGTTGGCCTTCCCCTCCTTTGGATCGCCTCCCCTTTCATGACGTTTTTCTGGCTCGTCGGAGCGTCGTCGTGTCTCATACTCGGACATGCCGCACTGATAGAGCCAGGCGTCGAGAGCGAGTATGCGACGGTGCAGGACTCGGTGTGAGTGAATATCATCGGAAGAGGTCGAGTATGCGCGAGGTCCAGGAGATTCGCGTCATGTAGACTTTTTTTTCGCATGTCTGTTTCTAGTTCCTTTTTTTTATCATGTCTTTTGAATTCGATTGTGTAACACGACCTCCACCACATCGGCCCAGCCTTGGCTCCTTGTACACCTAGCAGGTACATCTGTCTGTTACCTTGTCTTTTTCTTTTCCACCCCAGGTCCACCACCTGCCACATCGTGACGCGATCCGAGGATTGCCTCTTCTTCCACAACCGACGACGGTGACACGCCGCACGAGATACGGACTTGTCAAGAAAAAGAGCAGGAAATGCATGATAAGATCCACGAGATGCCGTCCCGATGAGAGCGTAATCCAAGAAGATAGCCCGGTAAATAGAATTAACCCAAGCAGAGAGACCTCGAAAACGGGGGAGAAGCAGCAATAGCAGCACAGGAGGGAAAAAAAAAAGCAATGCGAGATCGCGATCGGAAAAACAGACCGAAAGTACAAATAAATAGCGACATACGACATATGGGAGTAGAACGGAAAAAAAGTGCACGAATGTGTGCACGGTTCATATCAGGGGTAGCCATTGACCTGGCAAGGCAACGCCAGTGAGCATGTGCGGACCGAAGCCCAAAGTCCGATAACGACACGACGCACCGATGATGATGCTCGGCAAATCGAATATATCCCTTCGGATCGAGAAACAAAACGTGGCCGGCAACGGTGCGCCAGACGGCTTGAGCAAGACGCAATGCGAGTACACTGCCTTGGTCGTGTTTTCAAACGCGTGCGAGGCAAAGTTTTCCCAGTACTCGACCACGGATTGGTTTTCAAACAACTGCAGAGACGTGGGTGGGGCGAGGAACAGCGGAGTAGAGCAGAGTGGAGAGGGAGAAAAAGGCATAGAGTCGGTCGATGCGCGCGCCGTGAACAGAAAGAGGAGCAGCAAAGGAGTAAGGCGTTACCTCGTAAATGAACTTGCGTTTCCCGACAAGCTCTTCCATCGGCCATTCGGTCAAGATGCAAAATTCGGGTGCAGCAAGACATATTTCGCCCGTACGGCGCCATACGACGGTCGGCGTGCCGCTGTACGAAATGAGCTTCTCGAGTTCCTGTTCCGCGCGTGAGATCACGTGCATTGCGTGAAGCGAGAAACGCACGACCAAGGAACGCTGGAAACACTTTTCGACAAACACTTCATCTTCGTCTGTCATGGGCATTTGCAACGCAATCAGCGACGGTCGAAAGATGGCAAGCGCGCGAACGATGCGTAAAATATCATTCTTTTCAAATCTGTCGCCGAGGACGTTCCAACACGGGGGGATTATCAGGAACGGACCTGCATGGCCATGCATACATCAGACGCAAGGATGTACGCACCGAGTCGGAAGATGTTTCATGAGAAAGTGATAGCCCTCGGTGTAGTCGTAGGGGGCGATGACGTTGAGCGGCTATCGTCGTGTTCAGCGTACGGGATTGCCAACGAAAAGGAACGACGAACAGAGGCGTGTTCTAGACTGCTCTGGTGAGTGGAGCTCGTCGATGAGGGGGATGGATGCGCGGAGGGTTCGAGGGAATGAGGACCAGCCTCTTTGGAGGAGACGCGGACGGTGCCCATCGTGGTGGCCGCGCTGGGGTCACGGGAATAACGCGGAGGTAGGGACGGAGTCGGTTGGGCCTGATGATAAGACGAAGGATAAGAGAGATCGGCCGCGGAGTCCTGGGAAGGACGCGAATACGGTGTGGGAGAGTATGAGATAAACGCGGTCGTGGGTGAGGGCTGGGCGGTGGCAGCAAGCGTCGGTTCGGACATGGACAGCCGTGTAGGTTCAGTAAACGCATACGTTTGTTGCGGCGCGGTTTGATAATGAGGCTGGGCGTGTAACGGCTCTGGCGACCACGCGGAGTTCGGGACGGTCGGCTGGAGTTGGGGCTGGGAGGGAGAGGGGGCGGTAGCGGAGGCAGAATCGGGGGGACTTGGGTTGCCGAGGATGGCGGAGAGGATGGAGTACTCGAGGTTTGCGGCCTCTGAGCCAAAGGGAAAGTTTGGGTCGAAGGAGACGTTGAAGAGGGGTTCGTTCGTGGGGAAGGGCTCGCCTGGGGAGCAGGGCATTGTGAGGTGGTCTGGGGAGAGGCAAGGGGCGGATTTACATGTGGGTATTGGGGGGAGCGGATGATCAGAAGCGTTCTTTTCCTGGGTGGACACTTTTGAGGACTTGAGTTGTTCTGATGCACGTGATCAGGGGGAAGCGCGAAATGGGAAACGGGGACGGACCGAGCTCGTCGTCGTCGAGGAGATACTTTGCCTTTTTGCGATGGCCCTCGACGCAGCTGGCGGCCATCCCGCGCTTTATACAGCGCTGGCAGGGACGGGCTGTGGAGGGGGTGAGCGGGTGCGGGGGAGAGGGAGAGGGCACGGACAGTCGTCGCAGGTGAGATGGGCCTTCTGGCAGTGTGCGCAGGCGCGGTTGGCCTTTTTCTTCTTGGGGCCGTCTCTGTGCTTGCGCGGGGGGTGCGTCGCCGAGTCGCCGCTCTCGTCCGGCGAGGTTGCGCGGCGTCGCTTGACGGGCTGCGCTTGCCTGCGCTTGATGTCGTGTGCAAGGGGCGAGTCCATGGGGCTGGTGTGGGTGAGGAGGGGGCGGACTGGCCGGGCATATAAAGAGTTGGCGTCGAGGTGGGGGAGATCTCCCGCGTATTATGTAATAAATCAAAACCAGTTCCATGCCAGATCGACTCGCAAAACTGGCGCGGAAGATTGGATGGGCGAGTGCCCGGCGAGAAGTCAAGTGGATGAAACAGTCGCAACCGCAACAGATTTCAGACATGCTCGACAGGAGAATTGCAGGCGAACCCCTCCAGTACATCCTCGGTCAGTTTAGTCTCCTCCGATCGCCGCGAGACTCTCATCCTCCCCAGGCACAACCCCCTTTGGGCCCCTCGACCTCCTCGTACGCCCCCCCACCCTCATCCCCCGCCCAGAAACAGAGCATTGGGCCCTCCGTCTCGCACACACCCGCACGCCCGACCCCGCACGCCCCGTCCACGTCCTCGACCTCTGCACCGGCTCGGGCTGCATTCCCCTCTTATTATGTCATCTCTGGCCACCAGCCAGCACCCGCGCAGTCGGCGTGGACGTTTCTCCAGATGCGGTCCGTCTGGCAGCCGACAACACAGCCCGATCACGCACCCACGAACGCCAAAACACCTTCACACCCCTCCTCGCCGACTTACACGACCCCGACCTCCTTCTGCATCTAGACCCACAACCCCCCTTTGACGTCATCACCGCCAACCCGCCCTATATCCCCCTCCACGAATACCACGCCCTCCCTTGTTCCGTCAAAGACTACGAGGACCCGCGCGCCCTGATCGGAGATCCCCCCGGCGCGCCACACAGCGACGGCCTTTCCTTTTATCGCACCATCGCCGCCCTCCTCGCCCGCGAAGGCGTCCTCGCACCCCACGCCACCATCGCCCTCGAAGTCGGCCACGACCAGGCCCACGCAGTCTCGCGTATCCTCCGCAACACCGCTGGTCTGCAACTCGGCCCGGTGCAGATCTGGAAGGACCCGTGGGACAAGGATCGCGTCGTGTTTGCGCGCGTCGCATGACCCTTGCGCGGCGGGGCGCCGCATCATCCTTACCTAGTTACATGGAGATACTGCCTGACGTCGGCGGTCGCACCTATCTATAATCGCTTTAATGCGTCCGCCCGCCTGTCAGCTCATCTCAGTTCCCCACGAGCCCCGCCCACCCCCTCCCATCCGTTTTGGTTCATCTTCTTGCTTTCCCAGACCACAAAAGCCTATTTCGGCAGGGCCACGGCCCGGGCGGGTCTTGGTGGATCGGTCCAGACAAGTGACAACCGTACGCGCAAATCACGATTGTCGTCATAGCATAAATACGTGTCATTGTGTCTCCGGAACCAGTGTTTCGAATCGTTGCTATAATAGTATACTCCAACCAGATGAATACCCTACCTCCCTTGATGCGCTCGTTCCAGATCGCCGTTGCCCCTCTTTTTTTTTTTTTTCGACGTCATTCGATCCTGGAGTGCCATATCCGTGGTCTTTGCTGTACCACTCCTGATCCGTCCTTTTTTTTCCCTCCATGACACGATTCGCTTCCCATGTCCCCATGTGCCACTACGACCCCACAAATGTCACTACTTCACCCATCCCGTGACCCGTGACGCGTCTCTTTCTTCGCGCCACCCAACTCCTCCCCCTCAGATGTCCCCCCTCTCCCAAGCGTCCAACAACCAGCCCATCTGCCTCTGAATCCCCCCAAACGTACACGCCTCCACGTACACCCCCTCATACCGCCCCGCCAGCAACGCACACACCACCTCGTACACCCACTGCTGACACCGCCAGTCCGGCCTCCGCCGCCACACCGGCACCTGCCGCACCACGCGCTCGAACACGCCCAGCTGCGCCGGGTGCAGCCACCCAATCACGTGTGTGCCTCGCCAGTCGGGGAGCGACTCGGGCGAAAAGGTCACCCCCGCGAGGAACTGCGCCGTATACGTGTCAGACGAGCCCACCAGCTCGTAAAAGTTGCCAAACGGGGTCTGCGTTTGCGCGTGGGCATGGGTGCGCGCGGCGCGCAGGGGCGGCGAGGACGACGACCCGCGCGGTGTGGTGCGCACGAAGAGGGACCAGTGGAGCGGGTAGGGCTGCCCGCGTTTGTATTCGTCCCGCCAGAATTGGACGAGTTCGATGGGGTAACACCCCGCGGGGACTTGCACGGGGTTGAGTGGCGCTGCCGGCAGGGTCGGGGTGTGCCTTGGGGTCGAGGCCGGGAACGAGATCGGGCTCGGGACCTGAGCTCCGACTGGCGTTGGGGCGCCGGAGGGGATGGTGGCGGTAATGATGCCCGGAGGGGGTACGAACGCCGGGTTGACCCCGTACCCAGGGCCGCTTCCACAAGTCACGTTCGGCGCGGATCCCTGGGAGACGGCTGCAACATCCGGGTCGTCGTCGGCCTACATGAGGACCAAGGGGAGGGGGATGGACTTACGAGTGCCAGTGTGGTGGTTGTATGCGTACATCCTTTTTTCAAACGATATGCCTTCAGATCTGACTCTTGACTGTCGAGCGAGTTGGGGACCGAGGCGAGGACGGGAATCGTCTTTTTATCCCCCGCCATTCATCGTCTCGCGTGGTGCTCGCGTGGACGAGATCATTAGACGGACCGAGTGTGGTCGTGGTCGTCGGGCATTGTGGACCGCAGTCTTTTTCTTTTCTTTTTGCTTGCGCCCTGGCGGTAGATTCTTTCATTAAATTAATGAAAGAAGGTGGCCGTGCGCTTATCATTCGATGCCCATATCAGCCCACTGGCAGTGTTTGGCGAACGCGGGTTGGCGTGTATGCCAGTGCCGAGGAACAATGGGAAGGCGCGTGGATGGCTCGACGTGTCAGTGGCAGTGGAAATCAAAGCCAAAGTAAACGCAGTCAGGGATCAGGACGAGTCCAGACGCGTCAAAATGGACGCTTCCAAGACCGTGCACGTGAGTCGTGTGGACGTGAAGTGGAACGAGAACAATGGAGAGCCACGATGGTGAGCACGATGCGTTGCGGAGTCGTGTCACAGTGATCCCGATGGACGAGACGGGGCGAGATCGTCACGAGCTCCAGGCCGCGGCATCCGAGTCGGTGCACGGCGGTGATCTCGCCCTTCGCTAATTGATATCCTTATCGACTTGGAATAGTCCGTCCGATCCAAACGGTCATGCCTTGTTCAAAGTTATCCCGCACGAGTTAATGTTTTCCTTTTATGGTAAAATTACATAACCTTTAGAGCACACTTCGAGTTGAACCCTCGTAGATAGTCCCTCAGTAGCTTGACCAGCACTGAGGGTATGTAGTCTTTTCTAGCCTTTTATAACATTACTAACAGTACTCTAGTTTCACAGGTTCCCTGCTCGAGAGTTGATCCTCTATGGACAACACCTTTTCGCCAGTTCTTAACAAGCCTGACGAAATGCACCTTCAATCGCTGGACAAGCCGAGTCAAACGCGCGTCTGCCAGTGTTCACAGTCGACCTTCGCTCAACGATCGTGCATGTATATCAGACGATGTCCGTGGATTCTGGAAAGCCGGGTACTAAACCAACACGAATGAGAGTGGTACCATTGGCATGCTGTACGATCGCCCATGTGCGACGTTGACGTCGAGTCCGAGTTGAGTCTCCGAGGCCGCGGTGTGTCGGGAACGTGTGTACTTGGCGCTCGCACTGGTTGGGAGCTGCGGGGGACATGACTGACAACCTGAGGTACATGGGCTGAGGGCTAGCGGGAGATGAGGCCTCGGAAGGAAGCACAGCCAAGACCCGCCGGATCATACGACGTTCGTCCGTAGTGCCACCACGCGCGATCGTCATTGCTAGATGGGGCCGTTACGCCGTGTCTTGTCAGAACGCTATGCGTACCGGTCTTTCAACGGTCGACCGTTGGCAGCTTGGAGAGACGCCGTTTACGGAGGGGATATTTGACTGTAGCGCCTGCGGTCGAGCGGTCGTTGGACGGGACGAACAGCGAATCCGCGTCGCGAGTCGAAAAAAAAGGAGAGTAGGTACGACGGCCGTCTCATCGTGATCATGCATTCTGCCGCGGCCATGCGTCGGAGCCGGTAGTACACTCGGGCTGAAGAGAGCACATCGAACGCGAAACGATCTCGGGGAACTTGGGTAGCACGGGTCGCGTCGGCCGAGGGGTCGGACTTGGACTTACCATTGGGGCCCTTGCTAGAGGTGCGAGTCGCAAGAAGAGTAGTACCGCATCCGCGGGACGTCTTCCGATCAGGACGTTATAGTGCGGCACACGTGACGCATTATTACGTTACCTTGGCAGCATCGATGAGAGTCGGAGAGACACGAGGCATGTCTTGTCTCATCTCCGGCCAGGTCCCTGGCACCGGCGCCGCGACGCGATACAGAGTCGTTAATAAATAAACCACCAAGATAAACGAACACCGAATCGTGATCAGTCGAGCGTCACGGCAAGTTTCAAGGGGGTAAAAAAAGGACGCCACAAGGAAGAAGTTGAAGGTCAGAACGACCTGATCACTCCACAGTGAAGACGTTTCAGGCTGGTTCAAACGCGAGGTTAAACATATTAAGCTTCGGAACGAATCTCGTGCATGCAATCTCCATCCTCTACGACCAGCCACAAGGATACCAGGGGTGGTTTGTGCGTTCCTGTCGATCTCGATAACGCGACAAAATATATCAACCAGTGCGCGCGTCGTGCGATCTTGAACTCCGTCCCAACTAGTGTCGTCTCTGTTCAAGCGATATGATTCGAACATCGTCGTCCTTGGAAAAAGTGGTACTTACCTTATCCGAAAGTGGTTCAAGGACGTCAATCAGGGACGTTGGCCAGTTCATATACATCATTCCATCGATCACAATACACCTTCCATCCCCGGGGTCTTACCATCTTCTCACCCTCCCAGGCACTCAAGAAAACTTGGGAGCAGAGTATATAAGCAAAGAAGACGCTGAGAGCTGGCACAGATTCTTCTTCAACGGTAGAGTCGAGGACATTGAGCAAAAGCGAGCGTGGCAACGCGAGGTTCGACAAAAGTCCACTCTGCGGTAACTCGGTGTAACCTCGCGTGTTCATGGCAAGGGTAATGAAACCAAGCAACGGACATTTCTGCAACAGTTGTTGCAGGCCATTCGGTGTGACTCCACCCGCCCTGTTCCAGCCAAAGTGTTCATTGATCGAAAGATGTCTCAAGTGCGGCCACCCCGATGCCAACAGCAGCAGTTCCCTGTCCTTCAGTCCCACGTTCCACTCGATGTCTAGTGTTATGTGATTAAGATTACTGAATGCCATGCATGACTGCAAGTCCTCCAAGCCAAGCAGGAGAACCTCTGGGCGAACAACATTACTTGGAAGGGAGGATGACTGATCTAACAAGAAAGTATCGATGGAGTGCCCATCATTGGATGTCCGGCGATTGGCCCAGAAGGTAGAGAGTCTCTGTTTGGAAGGGCAACTGTCGGTAGTGGCAGCAAACTTCGTGAGAACTGGCAGTCGGGTCTGGGAGAGTAACTGCGAAATCGGTTGCAAGGATTCAGAATGCAGTGTCAAGGTGTGCAAGAAAGAGAAGGAGGGGGTAAAATCAAAATATGGTAATGTAGTGCTCAACACGATGTTGAGTATTGTCAACGCAGGCATGCGAGACAGATGCACGAGAGCGTCCGCGTTCAAGGTAACCTGAGGACAAGACACAGTGTGGAGGCTCCGCCACCGGCAAATACAGTTGGAAACGGATTCGTCGAATGCAACATCAGGATAACTCCCATCGAGGTGGATTCCTCTAATACTCGGGGAAAACTTGGAAAGCGGGGACAACAGACGCATGGTTGGAGTTCGACATCTGCAACTCAGATGGCGGAGATTTGGGAAGAGTGGCACGGTCGTAGGAGGATTCGAGAGGATCGTGATGGATTTTTCGTCAAGTCTACTTCGGAAGTTAGATATGGATCGAATACGACGCGTGTAACTTCGAAGAATGTCCCACTCGTCTTGAGTAAGTGGTCTGCTAAACGAATACTACATAGAACGGCGCGAGAATAGTCAGCGCCCGACAATGCCTGACGAATACTTTTAGTCAGAGCCTAACCTCGTGAGGGGATGATCGATGAGATGCGCTTGGAAGACATTGTGCTAGAACCGATAGATCGTACAGCTTCTCCCAGAGTACATCAAGCGCTGGTTCTTTGAATGCGCGACATGTTCTAGCCAGAGATGCCAGGTTGGAATTGTCTGTTTGATACTCATCATAAAGGTAGTTAAAGATATTCAACAGGATCTCTTGTATTTGAAGCGCATGATGCATCCTCTGGCAGTTGTTAATCGAGTTCCAAGGCTGTTGACGTTAAAATTGAGGAGTCACTAGAAAAGGCGGAGGTTACTACCCGTGGGACTTTGGCTGTAAACGCTGCAATTGGTCTGTGTCTTGTACAATGCATATCTTAGAGTTTCTGGTGTATTCTGTGTCCAAATAGGTTGGTATACTAGTGTACTCGTGTTTTCACTTTTCACTCCGCACTTTCATCCCTCTTGTGTAGGTTCGCTAGAAACTCACAGTCCCGGCCTGGGTGTCCAACGTTGCAACACTGAATGGTGAGAGACTTGCATCGCCATACTGATTGCAAATATACGTGCACCTTGATGTACTGATAAATGCCATCACATTACCCGGGTAGAGACAAGGCACCCCGTATCACCTCTTTTCGCATCGTTCATCTTCGACTTCAGCTTCAAGCTTCAAGCCAGAGTCGAGCATCATCCGTGTATGGGCAACGTGTACTGGGCGCTGGGGACGACGTCCCCGGCAGCGTGAGGCCTGCAGCCTGTCGGGAGATTGGACCTGAGGAAGCCTGAGCACACCTGAGATCCGAGTCGTACAAGGTATTCCGGGTGGTACCATACAATCGTCGTCATTGGATGGGGCTATTACGACTCGAAGACGAACGTGTCTCATAAAATGCCGCACATCCGGTCTTCAACGGCCAACCGTTGGCAACTTGGAGAAATTCCCTTCGTAAATAGCATATATTGCGACACCTGGGATCGAGCGGTCGTTGGACAGGGTAAAGAGTGAATCTGCCGCGGCGTCGCGGAAAAGGGATTGCAACTGTATCGTCGCCACGACTGGAACGATGCCATGGGCTGGCCAGTGCAGCGAGGCGAGCTTGAACTCGACGAGCTCTAGGACTTGAGGACCCGACTCGTGAGCCCCGGACTTGGACTCTCACCAGTACCTTGCCGCTGGAAATGTGCCATATATGTGGACATCCTCAGGTCAGTGACCTCAGTGCAGACAAATGTCACGTTACCTTGGCAGTGTCGATCAGAGACACGAAGCATGTCTGTTTCGTTTCCGGCCAAGCCCCATTATGGCAGGGGCGTCGTGATGTGATAGAGCTAAACTACCCAGGTACGTTAACCCGAGTTACGGGGAGTCGGAGGTCATCGCAGGTTGCAAGGGGTAACGGAGAAAAGATACCACTGACAAAGAAGAATTCGAAGGTCAGAGCGAAAGCTTGATCACTCCCACAGCGAAAACGTTTCAGACTGCCACATATGTGGGGTTGAACACATTAAGCTTAAGAAGGATTCTCGCGCATGCAATCTCTACGACCAACCACAGGAGAACTGGAGGAGTGTGTACGTTCCTATGAGCTCATTCGTGGGACATTGGCCGTCAACATAGTCAAATTTCCCTCACTGTTCAGTTCGTTCTAGTGTGGAATCGATGCTGCAACTCCGAGTCGACACACAAGTTTCCGTCAGCGCACCATTAGGAAGTCAAAAGTGATTCGTGCACTTCCATCGATCTTGATAATGTGACAAAGCACCTAAACTACCTCCAAGTCTGCCATGCGATCTTAACCCCCATCTCTAGACTCTGATCAGCGTTAACCCTACCGAATGATATGACTCGAGCGTTATCAGACTTGTAAAAATTGGTACGTACCCTAAAATGGTTCAAGAGCTCTGATTAAGGGCGTTGGCCTGCATACATATATTATTCCATCGATAACGGTAAACTTGCCATCCTGGGGGTTTTACCATCTCCCCACCATCCCAAGAATGAAGAACGACGTTGGAATGAGGTGTACGAGCGAAGAGAGCGACGGCAGTCGGGACAGACTCCGCTTCAATGATCGAGTCAAGGACATTCAGGGAAAGCGTGCGTGGCGACGTCAGGTTCTCCACTATTCTACTTGATGATAGTTCGGTATAACCTCGCATGTCCATGGCAATGGCGATCCAGTTAAGCGAGGGACATTTCTGCAGAAGCTGTAGCAGTCCATCTGGCGTGATGCCACCTGCCCCATTCCAGCCAAAGTGTTCGTTTATGTAGAGAGACCTCAAGTGCGGCCACGCCGATGTCAATGCCAACAGTTCCATGTCCCTTAGTCCTACATTCCACCCGATGTCGAGTCCTACGCCACTGAGATTGCTGAATGCCATGGAAAGCCGCAGGTCTTCTAGGCCAAGCAGGGGTGCCTTCTGGCGAGTGACGTTACCCGGGAGGTAAGACAACTGCTCCAGCCGGAAGCATCCGATGGTGTGACCGACATTGGAATGAAGACTGGCAAAAAAGGAAGAGAGATCCAGCCTGGAAGGACAGCGGTAAACATGGCTAAAGAAAAACCTGAGAGCATGCAATCGGCTCTGCGAGAGTAACAATGAAATCCAGCCTAGTGATAGAGAATGTATCACCAAGTAGTGCAAGTTGGAGAAGGGGTGGGATGAGTCGAAAGCTGGCAATATAGGGCTCGGCATGAAATCGAGATAGGTCAATGCAGGGATGCGGGACAGATGTGCGACAGCATTGGCCTCCAAGGTGACTCGAGGACAGTGGAAGAACTGGAGGTTTTGCCACCGGCAGATGCAGTTGGAAATGGACTTGCTGAATGCAACGTCGGGGTCTCCTATGTCAAGGTGAAGGACTCTGATGTTCGGGGAGAACTCGGAAAACGACTGGAGAACATCCTGCAACCAACCTGGATTCGAGGATTTGACAGAAATGGATGTCAGGGACGGGAAAGGAAGGTGCAACAGATGCGTGGTTCGAGTCTCATATTCGCAACACAGACGGCGGAGGTTGGGGAAGAGTAGGTTAGTGGAAGGAGGACTCGAGAGGATCATGAGGGATCTTTGATCGAGTCCATTCTTGAAGTCCGATATAGATCGGATGCGACATGTATAACTTTGAAGTATATCCCATTCGGTTCGCGTGAGCGGTCTCTTAAGCGAATATCCCTGCTATCTCGTCCCAGGAAAAATGAAGATCGTCAGCATCAAACAAAGAGTGATGAATCGTCGTACTACCTCGTCTTTGGATAGTTGATGAGATGCTGCTGGGAGACATCGTGCGAGAGGAGATAGGTTTTCCAGCGTTTCCCAGATCAGATCTAACGCTGGTTCCTTGAATGCCTTACATGTTCTAGCCAGAGACGCCAGATCGGAAGTCCCCATTCTGTGCTTATCACCGTCATGACAGTGACCAATAATATTCAAGAGGATTTCTTGGATTTGAAGTGTGTGGTGCATCCTTTGGCGGGTGTCAATCCAACAATGGGCTGCGGAACTTAGGAGGGAAGATGTTTCATCTAGGGCACAGCTCGCCCGTGGGACATTGGTCGTCAACATGGTCAAACGCACGACTGAATGACGTCTAACGTGAAACAGAAGGAAAGATTGAATCTCATGTATGCAATCTCCATAATGAAGGCACACTTAGGTTAGTAACCGCTAGTATTAACACGCGATATATAGAGCTGTGGGTAATCAATTGCCGCGGAGCCGATAGGACTCTCAGGGACTCAGGGACTCGAGTACACATATCAGTAATTATGCTTTGGGAACCTAATTTCATATCGGTATGTTCCTTCATTCACCTCGAACTGTCCACTCCCAGATACCCCTTGACTCGTGCATCCAAGTCTAGGATCAATGTTATTGTATACAGTCACGGCTTGTGATATTGATTTCCTCGCACTCCAAACTTGAGAGTGCAGGTTCTTGTCCGGACGGTTCGTACGTGTTGTACCATCTGACGCCCCATCCTGGCTAGCGTCAACCGGACAAAATGGTACACACCAAAGGTGGTTCAAACCCTGCCCAAGAACGTTCCCCACACATATATCCTCCCATCGATCACGGTATACTTGCCATCCTGGTGGTTTTACTATCTTCTCACTACTCCAAGAATCCAAAGTGACAATGAAGTCCGGCGTGCGAGCAAAGAGAGCGACAGCGGCCCGAACAGACTCTGTTTCAATGATTGAGTCGAGGACATTCAGACAAAGGTGGCGTGGTGATGTCAGGCTCTCCAGTACTCTGCTTGGTGGCAATTCGGTATGACCGCGCATGTCCATGGTAATAGAAATCAACTAAAGCCAGGGACACATCTGCAGAAGCTGTAGTAGTCCATTTGGCGTGATTCCACCTACTGCGTTCCAGCCGAAGTCCTCGTTTATGCTGAGACAGGTCAAGTGAGGCTATGCCGGTGCTAATGCTAGCAGATCGCCGTCCGTCAGAGCCACGCTCCACTCGATCCCCAGTGATAGGACACAGAGATTTCTGAACGCCGTGCATAGTTGCAAGTCTTCCAAGCCAAGTATTGGAGTCTCAGGGCGCACAACGTTACTAGGGATAGAAGACAATTGTACCAAGAGGAACTATTGGGTGGTATGGTCGGCATTTGATGTATGAAGACTAGCCAAGGAGGAGAGTCCCTGCCTGGAAGGACAGCTGTCAATGCAGCCACAGAAGTGCTTGATCGCAGGCAGTCGGCTCCGGGAGAGGATCAACGAAATCAAGCCCAAGGATCCGGAATGCAATATCAAGTGGTGCAAGTTGGCGAAGGAGAGGGGCGAGTCAAAAGTGGGTAAGGTAGGACTGAACACGAAGCCGAGGTATGTCAACGCAGGGATGCGAGACAGATGCACGACAGCATCAGCATCTAAGGTAACTCGAGGACAATCCAAGAACTGGGTGTTTTTCCAACGGCTGATACGGTCAGAAACGACTTTGCTGAATGCAACATCGGAATCGGGTGTGTGGAGGCTAAATCTTCTGATATTTGGGGAGAATTCGGAAAATGATTCGATAGAATGCTGTAACCAACTTGGATTTCGGAGCGCGATAGAAATAGATGTCAGAGAAGGGAAGGGAAGGTGCAATAGATGCGCAGCTTGGGTTTCATACACGCAACGAAAAGAGCGGAGGCTGTGGAAGGGTGGCTCAGCAGTGGAAGGACTCAGAGGACTGCGAGGGATTTTTGGTCGAGCCCATTTTTGAAGTCTGATGTGCATTGGATGCGACGCGTATAACTGTGAAGGATATCCCACTCAGCCTGCGTAAGCGGTCTGCTAAATGAATACTGCTCCGTAGAACAGCAGTAGAGGATCAAAGAAGTAAGCATCACACAAAGTGCGACAAATCACCTAATTACCTTGTTGAAGTAAGCAAGCCGAATATAGTAACTGAGGATGCTGAGTCATCCACCAACATATGTTTGACTCATCTGAGATGTGCTCAGTAAGCAGAGAGCAATAATTGAAATATGAGTACAGTACATAAGAACTCGAGTAATCTCAGAACTAATCAAATTGCTTGACTTTCCCCCCATCGTCTTTCTGCGTCTGAGGTTGAGCATCTGACTCGAATCACTCAGTCTTAATCATCTTTTCTCACGATCGTTGCCTCGCTTGATACCTCGTTCCGGCATAATCAACAAGATGCTTCCGGGAGACATCGTGCGAGAGGGAATAGGTCGTACAACCTCTCCCATAGTACATCCAACGCTGGTTCAGTTTGAACGTACGACATGTCCAAGCCAGACATGCCACTGGGCCGTAAGCTTTGTA
>JBBPKJ010000542.1:0-22049 GCA_038089195.1 Brasilioporus rufonigricans | reverse complement strand
TCAAGTTACGAGATAAGGTAAAATAGATAGTCCGTACGAAGTCCATACGATGGTGGGTATACAGGTGACGTTGCACGCTGATCTATGCAGGAACCGGTTGGTCGACCGTTGGTCGACTGAGCCGGTTTCGCTCGTGCGTGTGCGTGCGCTTGCTTATCTCGACACCGACAAATGTGAGTACTCACGTACAAGCTATCGTACTGTCTTTATCCACAACGCAGCGCAGTGTAGTCAGCAAGACAGGGCTGAGGTGTCGAGTGCGTTAGGTCCCAGTCGAACTGAAGACGGACCTACGGGCCCACGGATAATCAATCGACTAAACGACTGTACATGATGTTGGGTTCAGTGTCTGGGGAGTCGGACGAGGCTGCTATCCGTGACGGTCGACGAATCGATTCCGAAAGGGCTCCTTGTATTTTACATAGGAATCGTGGCAGGTATTGGTGGTGGTCAGATAAGGGTCGCCTGTTAGTTGAACGTGCTACCATCCATCGCTCATCGGACATGAGACGCTACAAACAACCACAGTGGCTGCTCAAGCCTCGCGAGGAAAGACATATCCGTCGTGACTGCCCTTAGAAATGTATTGTCATACACTCCGCATCATCATGTGGAAACTATCTCTCACATTATGGGGGGCACGCTATCTCTCGTGGTCGGATCGGTACTCAAGTACTCGGGTACGTTTTGAATACCACTCGGTCCAGCGAGGCAGGCTAACAGTGCCATGGCATACGACTAGAAACAATCTCCTCCGCATGGCGCTCGCCCCTCTCTCCTTCCACGATCAGTATATCATTTTCAGCTCGCGCAAGCGGCGTATCTGCTTACACCCAGGTAGTGCGGTCTGAACGGCAGGTACTAAGGAAGGAAGGATTGCAAATTCAGAAAGTACGATACGTGTGGCATAACGCGCTGCTGGAGCTACAAAACCTGATGCAGATGGTCAGACGACGGTTTAGGGAAGGACACAAGCTGGCTTCGGGTTCACGGTCAAGTCAAGCACGAAAGACTGGGGGATTAAAGCGCTGCACATTACCACCTGACTAATCCGGGCTGAAAGCTGTCGATTCCAGATAACTGCATTCCTTCAACCCTAATAAGACTCCTACTGGAGATTGAGCATCAAGCAATCAAAGTAGTACAAACATCATTTATGTTGGCGGTCTGGCTGTAGATGGAAGAAACGTGACCTAGACGCGACGACACAAAACAACCTACACCTATCTAATCTAATCTTCTTTCAATCATTTGAACTAAGGAGGATGTCAGTATCTGAAGGCAAGGAGAGGAATAGGGGCCCACGTTCTTGCCATCCTTCCAGGTTTTGCCATCGATCTCCAAATCCCAAGCAAGAGCACTCTCGAAGAACTTCTTGTCGTCGCCATTGTCGATGTCCAACTTCTTGTAATCGTAACTCTCCCAATCAGGCGCACAATCAACAACAGCTTTGACATCTTGACCTCGAAGGATCAATACACCCGAAATAATGGACGCATTGGGCTCTCCAAGGACACCTATAGAACCGAACAGGTATTTACGTGAGGCTTCCAGACGGTTAAAGAAGCCTCCGACTTGGTTGGAGGACATAAATATGAGGGTGAGCTCTTCGTTGTACTTGAAGTCGACTCGCCAAACTGAGAAGCCTTCCTTGTCAAAGCTGTCCGCGGGATGTCGTTATTCAGCGAAACCTAGGGGATAGACAATGGTTGGGGCGTACTTGGCGTAGAACCACTCGACGGCACCATCAGGTCCACGAGTGTCCTTGTTGGAATATGCGCGTTTCCAATCCTCGAGGTTAAAGGATGATTTTGGTAGGAGATCAAGAGGATTCTTGGCCTTTGGTTCTTCTGGGACAAGGTTGCCGTCATCCTCTTCGTCTTCATCCTCTTTCTTTGGCTTCTCTTTCTCTTTCTTCTCCTTTGGAGCAGCAGGGGCGGGAGCAGGTTTTGATTCCTTCTTTGGGGGGACATACTGAACTACTTTTTGGACATATTCAATCTCGCCAAAGACGTCCTTCAATTTGGGCTGGTTGACGATCGTCTCGAGGTGGCGGATAGTATTGACAAGTTTCAAACGGGCATCGGCATCAACTGTGAGCTTGACTGCACGAAAGACAGCGGCAGCAATGTGGATGTCAGCGAGGGTGATACGCTCGCCAGCGATGTAGGTACGCGTCCGTAGGTATGCCTCGAGGGTGTTGAGTGCCCGAGTCTGGCGCTCGATGAGGGTGTTGTGGATCTGCACACAGGGGTGAGGTCTGCAATGTGCAGAAAGGAAGGACATACGGCCTTGTTGTAAACGAAGACGCCATTGAGTAACAAGTTAGTGTGTTGCGATGAATCGTCAATCTCGGATTCAGCGAAATGGGCCCATTGATTAATCAACGCTTGATCCTCTAGGGACGAGCCAAGGAGATTAGCGTTCGGCGAGAGAGCTGCCACTGAGAGGATGGCATTAGCTTGTGATCAGAGTAGACAATAGAATGGATGAAGCGAGGTCAGAGGCCAGATCGTATCGACATTACAAGTTAAGACATGGATAACTGATGAATGGATGACTTTTTTCTTTCTCGATCTCATCGAGCAATCTGCAATTTGGCGGAAGCAAAGACGCACAGTAGCGGGCAATAACGGCACCCTCGGTGAGGTAGAAACCATTTGGACCCTCTAGAGCAGGAATCTTCCCATGGGGAAATTTTGCGAGGAACTCTGGCTTCTTGTTGTCCTCCCTGTGCTTATAATCAGCGACGATTTCGAGTTCGAGGCCGCCGAGAGCCGCGACGCTCTTGATCTGTGTCACGTCAAAACGCCGTTGAGTACGTTGCATCCGATGGTACGCACGATCTGTGTCTGGCGCTGTGTCGCAACCGAATAGAGCTTTCCAACTGGCGCCATTTTTCGCGGAGGATGAGATGGAAGAAAGAAAGACGAGTCTCCCTCTTTTTTTTGATCAGCGCGTCTTATCGATCGCCTCAAAAATAACTAAATAATTAATTATTACATGGACACCGACACCGATGCCTCGGACAACGACCAGACTCATTTGCTCAACGTCCTCGACGACGCCGACCCACACAACAGCCGCCCCGCCTTCGACGCTTACTTTGTCCATGCCGCCTCCCGTGCCCGCACCTCCGCCAACGTCTTCTCTACGCGTGTCCTCCCACTTACCCAGCAGGAGTACAATGACACCATCGCTGCCTACGATGCCCGCACCGCCGACGCCAAGCCCAGCACGCGTTGGTCTGGTTTCCACGACGCTTGCACCGCGTTTCGGCGCTACGCCCACGAGCTCGACCAGGGTTTCAACCTCGTTTTCTACGGCTTCGGTTCAAAACGAGCCGTTCTTAATGACTTCGCGTCCAACGAGCTTGCTCGCCGTGGTTATGTTGTCATCGTGAACGGCTACCACCCAAACACCACACTAAAAGACGTACTTGCCTCCATAGAGCGCGTCCCTGGCCTCGCCAACGCCCCTGCCGCCGGCGCGGACGCGCAGGTGCGCCGCGTTTGTTCCTTCTTCTCTGCTGCAGATGCACCCCGCACGCGTCGTCTATACCTCGTCGTGCACAACATCGACGCCCCACCCATGCGCTCCCCAAAAATGAGAAACGCATTCTCCCTCCTGGCACTCTCACCCAACATCCATCTCGTTGCATCCGTCGATAGACTCGGTGCTCCCCTGCTGTGGTCTGCCTCCGAACTTCTTGCCCGTAAGGTCCCTCCCGTGGATGCTGCTGCGTCTCTCTCCGCGGAGGGGAGCACTGTCTCACCAAAACGTGGATATGCCTTTCTTTGGCACGACCTGACCACCCTCATATCCTACGACACAGAGCTCTCATTCGCAGACCGTTCCTCCATCTCTGGGGCGTCATACGCTTCAACTGGTGCTCGCTCGGCCCTTGCAACTGCGGCCACCGTTGGCGCTGGTGCTCCGCTCACGGAGACAGCCGTTGCCCACGTCCTCGCTGCTGTCACTTCCAAGGCTAAGAAGCTGTTCGCCCTCCTCGGGACAAGACAACTTGCAAATGCCGAGGCTGCAACAGGTGCAGCCACGGGCTCAGATGCTCCGGCCACTACCGATATGGCGCAGTTCGGACTGGGCTACGACACACTCTTTGCTCTCGCAAGAGAGCATTTCGTTGCAACGAGCGATACAGCGTTGAGGGCTCTGTTGGGCGAGTTCAAGGATCACGGTTTGATCCTTTCTGGTGCTACTGGTGGAAGTAGCGGAGGCGGAGATACGCTTTGGATACCACTAAGAAAGGAGAGATTGGTGAGGGTACTCAAGTCGATTGAAACTGAATTATCATGATCTAGAAATTGTACGCGTGATCCATGTAGCTGTGTCATGTGTGAACGTTGACAGACCGCGTTTCACTGGCAATCTCGATTGCGGAGACAATGCGAACGTTCTGACAAAAGTCTAGCAAGTCATCAATGATTATTGCGCCTAAATGCAAATTTATTCACCATCTCTCTTGGTTGGGTTATAGTTTCCTCGGGTTTCAAGGTCAGGACCTCTAATCTGAACTACCGAACTGAAAGAAAACCATCGCACTGCGTCTCAGCGAGACCGTGCCCTTTGCCACGGCGACATAGGAACCAAGCTGTCAAGACGATCGAGAAATTAATCCACGCCGAGACTAGACCAGCGACCACTCCGGCTATGAGGCAAGCCGTCGATAGACCCCCATATGATAGATTGATCACCGGTCTACCTAGGGGATCCGCCCATGAGATTCTCAAGATCGTCATAGTAATGAGAGGAAAGGAGAAGGTATGGTTGAACGGCAAGGAATCAACCCTTGGAGTCAGGCTCGGGTCTCCATGGGCCCGCTTCTGTCAGGGCCAATCATTCACAGGCCGACTCACAGCGTCGCAACGTTTTCGAGTCTCAAATCTGGGTGGATTGTCCTCGGACAGAAGCAACGTCCTCGTCGTCATCAACTCTTGGGACTGCTGAGACTGCATATCAGCCGATCTCTGCCACACACCACGACCCTCCGCCGTTCTAGACTCGGTCAATATTTGCAACATTAGGATGGATCTTTCGATGGACTGGCGTCTCTTCGTGAATGTCCGTGGATGATAACGAGGTCGGGAGTGTGAAAGGATGCGCGAGGCCAAAGGAGAGTGAATAACTCCAGTCGAGTAGATACAAGACTAGGACACTTTACGTATGTTTGCCACTCTTCTTTGGTTTGGTGGAGCTGAGGTTCGCTGCTTCAGCATTTCTCCCACTTCGGTGGACTTTCGCGTCCCTCCCCTCCACTTTAATTTTGTTATACACATCCTCCTACATAACAGGGTTTATGATGCTCAGGACAATGTCAATTGTTGCCGCGATTAAGGATCATTTTTTTCAATGGACCGCTTCTATATCGAGAGACCGTCGATCGAGGACCACATCCGGATATTCAAAGACCAACGTGGATGAGTGAAACCCACTCCACGAATAACGCATTGGTATTCCGAAGAGGCACGTACATTTCTTACCCTTCTTGCTCCTGCTCCTTAGAAACCCATCGTTGGGACACTAGATTCCGGTTGTGATCGTAGTCCTATGGTGCTTAAGCAACAGCCCATAGCTTTTAGAGAGGGGAACATAGATGTCAGCTGCCAATGAGAGACGCACCTGTTCTCAAGTGCATCTCCGCCGTGATAGCAAAGGTGGCAGTGACAGCTTGTATCCTTTGAGTTTGTAGCATGTGTGACCAAGCACAGAGACTCTGAAACAACAGAATGCACTGCTTGTTTCATAGGCTCGAAAACGGCCTATCTATGACAGCGACCATGTGTAGCACAGGGCTACTATAACATTGGCGCGAAGTGATCTCGTCATGGCACCGGAATGTTTAAGCTGTCTGTAATCTAATGGCTAGTACGAGGTAAGCTGTGTAACGACTAGACCGCCGCGCTTAGCCGCTAAGCCAAAAGGCAGACGATACTGAGTGGTTACACTCAGTACCGCGGACAGTATATGTATTAGTTACTGGGATCTAAGTAACCCGGTGTGGTTACAAGCTGTTGGTAGACACAGTTACACTCCGAATCAGCCTGCCCAGTGCAAGTGGCATCCTGCGTGAGCGTCTCTTCGAAACGTGGCTATGCCTTTCTCTGGTATGACCTGACAAGCCCCGTGCCTTGAGACATATTGAAGCTCTCATTTCGCCTATCACTGATGCACATCATACACCTCAATTACTATACCTGCTCACCCCTTACAACCACAGCCACTGCGGGCACACTCGGTCGCTCGTAGACACCGCAGTTACCTACCTTCATGTCTAAAAAATTATTTATCCTCTCAGAACGAGACAACTCACCAATATTACCGAGGCTACATCGGGTGCAGCCACGAACTCGGACGCCCCAGCCCCTACCGACACGACACAGTTCGGATTCGGCCATGATGCACTGTTTTCTCTTGCAACAGAGCTTCTCGTCACAACGAGCGATACTGGGTCGAAGGCATTGTTGGCTGAGTTCAGGGTCAGCTTGATCTATTCCAGTGCTACCAATGGGAATAGTGGGATCAAAGGCACCTCCTTGGATACTGTTAGGAAAGGATGATTTAGTGAGGGCACCTGAATCGTCATAATCTAGAGATCGTACTCGTGATTCACGACTGGGAGCTATACCATATCCGATGGTTCTGAGCTCATGACATGCCCATGGGGTAAGGACTTAGCAATCAAATGTGGACAACCAGACTAAAATTTGTACTGTGTCCCAGCGCGACCAGTGGACGTGCAATGCCTCTCCCTGCCGTTTCGGATCCGTAAACTATTTCTTCTTGCGACAAAGACGTAGGAAAAACATACCCCGTGTTTGAGATGTTGAACTATCGCCTGACCGGCCTACGACTTGATACCGTTTTGTCTTGCCTCTTGTTATCCTGACAACCTTCCTGTGTAACGGGATCAAGCTCTGGGGATTGCTCATGATCTATCTTTGCAACAGTGTAATACTTACTATCTTGAAGCTCTCAACAGCGCAGCATGTCAGCTGTGCGGTGACTTGAAACTTCCGAGATGACTTTAGTCAGTGACAGCTCCCGCTGAATCGCGAACTCCGCGTAACCCAGGACCCTTCCGCACCTATGCAACCACACACTCTACCTGATAAGGCCATGCGGTGAAGACGGACATGGGATGGTATAAAAGGGACCACTCAGACGCTATCCAGTACAATCACGGATCGCGCAAATCGTCAAATCCATTATGACTACCGACGTCAAGATTTGGTTAGGTTCGTTTCCTCCAAGGTATGCTGTGCGTGCGTGCGATGCTCAGCCATGATGAAACGTAGTCACCGGCGCCTCCTCTGGTTTCGGCCGTGCTATGACTGAGCATCTGCTCGAGCTCGGCCATAAGGTCGTCGCCACCCTTCGCAAGCCGGAGGCCCTCTCTGACCTCAAAACCCGCTACCCTCCTACCCGACTCGTCGTCGTGAAGATGGACGTGACCGACAAGGCCGACGTCAGCGCAGCTTTTGCCAAGGCCGAGGAGGCCTTTGGCAGAATTGATGTAGTGTTCAACAATGCTGGCGCGCGCATTTTAGGCGAAGTCGAGGGCGTGAACGAGGTTGAAGCACGGGAGATGTTCGACGTTAATTTCTGGGGAGCTGTTCGTGTAACCACGGAGGCTGTGCGATTCTTCAGGGAGGTCAACAAGCCCGCGGGCGGCAGACTGTTACAAATGTCTTCAGGCCTGGGCCTAAAGGGACCCGCCGTGTGTGGGCACTACAGTGCATCGTGAGTTATCATAGGTGCAAAGTGTTTGATCCTGAACAAGCTGACACTATACCAAACCAACAGAAAATTTGGTAAGTCACCGGTAATCAATTAATTTCTGGCAGCGTGATGGATAATCAATCTTAGCCTTGGAAGGTCTTAGCGAATCACTGGTAGCTGAATTAGATCCTGCATGGAATATCAAGGTCATTTCAGATCTCCCATTCCCCTTGACTGCCATTTTAAATCCTTTGAAGGTCACGATCCTTGAACCTGGGCCGTACCGGACGGAGATCTTCAGAAGGAACTACCGCATTGCGCCAGAACACAATGCATACGGAGATCCCGCCCTCATCGGCTCTAAGACCCGCAAGCTCCTCGACGCACCGAAGATGTACGATGGCGACGTTGCAAAAGCGGCAGCTGCCATTGAAAAGCTCACCCGCATCGAGGACGCGCCGATACGATTCCCATTACACTGGCGTGTCGTGACGTTGACTCGAGATAAGGCGAAGGACATGTTGAAAGTGGTGGACAAGTACGAGAGCTGGACTGAAGACTTGTATCACAAGGATTAAGCCCCGGGGGATCGAAACATCTCCCAGAGGTTCTTATTTTTCATACCTTTTCCCTTCGGTCTTTTATGAATCTACAACAATGCAAAATGAGGGTCTCGGCGCCTGACTAATATCCATCGTTCCTACCAAGTGTTTCCAGCAAGGACGATTAACTGACATCCAAACTTCATTGGGTTCTTTGCATCTCGTTATCCACGGTGCTACTTCATGATGCTAGATTGTGATCTTGTTACAGCAATCCAAATTTTTCTATACAGTTTTGATTGAAGTGAATGACACGCGGGACCAAGAAAGTGGGGACGCCACCAGTCATTACTCGACCAGCCTGAGTCTTATACTACGAATACTAGGTAGGACTGGAAGACGAAGTCTAGCAACAACGGCCCCCAAAACCAAGGCATAGATGCCAGGCCACTGTCCTTTCAATCATCAAAGTAGAGGTCGTCGTTCCAGCTCTCATACTTGTCCATCACCTCCGATAGACCTTTTACCTTGTCCCTTATGGACTTGATGACCTTCTTGTGTAGCGGGAAGTGTACGGGCGCGTCCTCGACTTTGGAGAGCCTGTCGATTACGACGACAGCTTTCGCAACGTCGCCATCCCAGAGCTCTGTCGCAGCGAGGAGCTTGCGCGCCTGTGACGTGTGGAGAGCTGGGTCCGCGTATGCAGGGTGTGGAGGCACGGCGCGATAGTTGCTTTGCACGATCTCGGTGCGGAATGGACCGGGTTCGAGGAGCGTGACCTTTGAACGAACAGAGTTAGATCGCTGCGATTGAGGTGAACGAGCAAGTCGTCAATCACCTTGACGTTCCATGCTGGGTCGAGTTCGTCTACGAGAGATTCCGTGAGACCTTCCAAGGCTAGAGGGGGCCACATGAACGTCACATTCGGGGACGATCGGCTGCCGATGGCTTACCAAATTTTCTGTCGTCGGACGTCAGCGTTTCGAGTTCCCAAATCAGCACAAGATCCATGATACGTACGTAGCACTGTAGAACCCAGTCGCTGCAGACCCCACCACACCCAATCTGGAAGAGACCTGCAACAGCCTTCCCCCTATCGGTTTATTAACCTCCCGGAAGAATCGTACGGCTTCTTTCGTCACGCGGACCGCACCCCAAAAGTTGATATCGAACATGGCTCGCGCATCTGCCTCATCTACTGATTCTACTTCGCCGGTGACGGTGACCCCTGCGTTGTTGAACACAACGTCGATTCTGCCGAAGGCCTCTTCGGCCTTGGCAAAGGCGGTCGAGACGTCGGCCGCGTCGGTCACATCTACTTTGACGACGAGGAGCTGGGTGGAGGGGTAGCGTGCCCTCAGGTCAGTGAGGGCCTCGGGCCTGCGAAGCGTGGCAACGACTTTGTTTCCAATCTTGAGTTGATATTCGGTCATAGCGCGACCGAAACCTGAAGAGGCGCCGGTAACTGTAGTGCTGATGAGTGATTCGCCATGTAACGTGGGAGATGATATGAACGCACTGAACCAAATCTTAGCGCTTGACATGATTTATGTGAGGTTAGCAGGGCAAGAGGATGATGATCGCTTGGACTTGGGATCCTCCATCAGAACCTCTTATATCAGGCAGAGGACCCATCAGAAGCCTTGGGGAGAAAATACGCTCCTTTACGACGAGCTTGAGATTACATGGTATCACTATAAATCAGTCAGCAGGATCGTCATCGGATGACCAACTCCGATCAATGTCCAGTGAGAGAAGACATTCATGTGTTAGTCATTATATTGTCGCAAGAATATCATTGCTTCTTGGTGATCTCAACGCGGCGTCGCAAACGGTTCAAGTAGCACAACATAGACTCACAGCAGAGCCAATTGCCAGCAGCGGGTCCGTATCACGTGACCTTTTAGCGCACGTGCGAAGCTGACATACCGCCAACCGATGCAATAAAACAAAAACAAAAACAAAAAACACTTTGCCTGATCGGAGGACAACAGGGCCGCGTGCAGAGCGCCAACTTCAAGCCCTCCTAGACTCGGGGAGGGTGGACCGCTGGAGCCACTGAACCTCGCATTCGGAATCACCGCCTTTCTGACCCCGGTAAATTGAGTTACCTGCATAAGCAGATCGGTCGGACTGTCATGTCACCGAACCAGCTTGTAATAAGATCTGACAAACTCGAATGGAATCGAGACCCGGCTTACACAAGACTTACAAAAGATTCCGTGTCCCCATGATTCGGAATCCTAGACTCGAGATGAACCCAACAAAGGGCTTATTTAGTTATGAGGCTGCACCAGTCTGTCGGACCACTTCTGATATTCCTTGCATCAACGGGATCCAGGTCAGGGGAACGACGCGAACTTAATATACGTATGGAATAATACGGTAGGGGACGAGTTGTTTGTACTTTTCCCAGTCTTTGCCATACCTGCAACGAGTATCAGTCAAGTCGCATAAGGACAAACAGATTAACAATGACACGCACTTCTTTTCACAGTTTTCATCATCCCGCCCCTGCCTATGAATGAGTAACACCGCAAAGTAAGTGACATAGAAATAAGTGATGGGAGTCTCAAATCCCGTTGGGAGAGACCATGCAAGTGCCATGAGGAGGTCACCACTACGAGGCAGGAAGTAAACGCGGGATCAACATTGTCTTTGCCAAAAAATAATCGACCACGTACAAATAGTTTGGGTGACGCGATCGCCCCCACCAACCTGATGTGAGTAATTTGGATCCCTTCTCCGTCGTCATGTAAGTCAGGTCTATTTCGCTGATTGTCAATCGCTGGGACTGTCGCGTAACTTGATTACTCACTTTTGGGGTTCTTGCCATTTCTGAAATCATTCTTTTCCCCGTTTGCGTCTCTAAAGATCCAATAACCCAGGGCGTTGACAGCCAAAATGGCAATGGTGCTTGTAATACCAAATTCTATCGGTCTGAAAACAAGGTAACGTGCTTGAAGGGAGTACACGAAGGGTACCCAGGTAAGATCGCCAACAGACAGCATGAACCCGAACCCATCTGTCGTAATATCCATGGTTGTGAAAATGGCTGGCTGTACATTATTAGAACACCACAGGAGAGGGGATGCTGAGAGCCATGCTCACCTCATTGTACAACCCATCTGCGACATAGAAACCTTGGAAGGCGAGGACGAGCCACATGCTCCACGTGACGTTTTCCCAGCCACCACGCCTCGCGGCTTGCACACAAACCATGCTAATATCGATGAGAACCCAGAGGATGAGCCCAGGGCGGAGCTCATTGAACGACTTGATGTCGAACGAGCCAATTGAGGGGTTCAGTTCGCGGCCGATGTAGAACTGAAAGAACGTTGAGCGTCAGACGTATAGAGATAGAAAAAAAGAAGGAAAACCACACAGACATCATAGATTGGATTACCAGAGTTGCCGCCAAGTGCCAATAGTGCGCCTTCTCTGAAAGAACCAGCGTACACCGCCACCGCCTGTACGACGGACATGATAAGGGAGGCGGTCACAAAACCGAGCCACTTGTCATAGAGGAAGGTGAACGATTGGGGACCATAGCGGATGATGTAACCGGTGGTAATGCCCAAAGTGAGGAGGAAAGTCGTGAACGCTGTGCGACACGAAAAAAAAAATAAGCCAAAGTGAAACCTTGATGCAATAAAACGGTGGGGGTCACCATTGATCTTGTACTTTTTTTTCTGCCCATCTCTCATCGTGACACCTTCTACCCAATCACCCGGCAAGACAGCCCACGCGACGACACAGAAAGCATACCAGGCCAAGTAAATCAATGCGGCCTCTGTATCCCAGAGGCTGGCCCACCACTGCTTGCTAATAATGGCTTCCTGTACTTGCACAACCAGTAGAGAGGGAGAGAGAACGTAGGAAGGTGGACAAGCACCAGCAGATTCGGAACAACCAAAGTAGAGGAGGTAAGTCATGATGGGTACGCCCACGGTGATGAAAAAGGCGCCAGGCGGGCCCATGAACTCGTATGTAGTTGTGCGCGGATTGAGCGGGCCATTTGAAGGTTTTGTTGAGGACATGTCAATGCAACAACGGCGAGGGCGGCGAGGACAAGGTGTTGGTGTTCTATGTTGACCCGTGAGAAATTTGGTATAGCAACACCCAAAATGGTCATCTGACGGACCTGAGCCTCGCGTCTGGCACAAGTACCCAGTGGAAAAAATAGACTTCAGTATCCTCAACTGACCTAGTCTCATAATTCGTGGAAGGCTATCGTTGGTATTGTTTACTCGGACCACCGAAATGGCTGGGTACTATGGGGGTGCAGCAGGAAAGGAAAGGCATTGCAAGGGGATATCCAGTAGGTGGCTGCGTCAGTGAGAATATCTTCGTGGCGTATCACAATCTGAGACACTAGCTTCCTATCCACTCCTCTGGTTCCATCCTCCGTGGGTCCTCTTGACGCATATGCTAATCACCGCTAGCACAGGATCCCACGAGCCACTTGATAGGTGATCTCACCAGTGAGTCACTGCCGTTCACCCTTATCGTACGATACTACCGTCACTTGTTGATAGCAGGACGTGTGAGCGACCCAAAATATGACCAAGTGTCGAACCGAACGGTCCGAAGCCATTAATATTGATACAACTCGCCGAGCACGGCACTGTTCAGTGTCCGAAAGCGCTGGCAGGTGTGTAGGTGAGACCTCGCAAGCTTTGTGTCAAAAGGCGGTGCCCCAGTAAAGTACGTTCACGGGTGTATCAGTGTCAGGAAATGTCTGACATACTCCTTTCGGCTCCTAGCCTGCATCTTCTGGGCGATCTTGGATGGATAGGGGGTTGAAACGAGGTGATTGTGATCACAGCATAACCTGCTTCGCAGGAGCTTCTTGTGGCTGGATCAGCGCCGGAATCATGATGAGGGGCATCCTTAGTAAGTACCTGGGCGGCCGTTTCCGTTGCTCATCGCTGGCAGCTTTTTTTGCTATCCTGGGGTGTTTCTCACATCCCTCCGCCCCTGTATGACGCGATCTACCGGATGAAATGTTACCGCGAGCAGCTCAATGTGATGTCAGCGTCTGACTCGTTTGAATTCTACAAGTCAGGGCGCCATCTTTCGCCTCTGACCCACATATCCATGGAGAACCCAGTGTTTCAAAAAACGACTTGGTCTACAATGCATGCTGATTCCGACTAGGAGATGAGGCGACACGCTTTATTGTAATGTGTTACGGCTCATCGTCCCACGAGAAAGGTCTATTCAGTCATTTAGTGCGGCGCAAACACTCGCCCTCTTATCGGAGTCGCCACCTTTTCCACGTCCCTACACGTTAAACTGAATCTTGTCTGCCTGCTCAGAGTCCCTCCATAGTGCAGGACGTCCCTCATGCTCTCCACCCGGATTGTCCGCCAGTTCGACAATACGACCTCGTCCCCGGAAGGACGCAGTAGTCGTCCGTCGCCCAAGAAAACGTCTTGTATCGCCCCGTCTATTCCATGCAGGTGCGAGGAATACAAATCGCCAGTCGTGATAATGACGCTCCGAGGCTCAAGGAATACAGATAGGACCGGCTTCGGGTATATGGGTCGTCCTGAGGTGGTGTGAGCGACATCGTAAGGGTCCCCCTCCAGATTGTACGTGTAATAATGAAAGACGGTATGCGAACGCAAGGACAGGGTCCCGACCACAGGATAATACAAAGGTCCGTCTTCATGTGGCTTTAATCAAAACAATGTAGATAAACGGATGTAATCGCAATATAACCTATTTTCTCTCACCATTATGCCTTGTCCGGGAAGATACTGCGGACTCGTCAGTGCACTGTGTGATCAAGCGAGTGCCTATGACTAACCTCATTGAGAATAATATGATTAGGTTCTTTGTGTGGGGAAAATTCAAACGCTTGAGTCGCCCTTAAGCGTCCTATGACGTTAGGACTAAACCCCACTTTTAGCTAACAGACGACGGCTCCAAAAATGGGCTTACTATGATGCTAAGAACGGAGGCATCTCCTTGCGAACTAGGACGTTCTTGTGAATTTCACCTCCTAGCCAAAGTGGTATGGCCCACGTCCCAACTCCCGAAACACGATGTGGCGAGAGTAAAGCTCACCCCACAGTTGCAGTCTAGACGACAAAGGCAGCGAAACGTAAATGATACCAAGGCCAGCATGTGGGGCGAACCATTGTCTACCTGCGATTACCGAGCGTCTTCCATTTGAGCTTGGGCGATTCGTCGATCTAAGTGGACCCACCCGGTGTCAGTGCGCTGATACGCGGAACGAGCGTCCGCATGATCACTCGTACGACGCGCTCGCTTAACCACGTAGGGCATCAAGACGGACTTGCCTTGCGGAGAAGGTACCCCTCTTCTTCGACGGTGATGAAGTCCGGGATGTAATATACGGCAGCAGGCGCGGCGGTTACGAGGAAGTCGGAAAGGACGGTTTCACGTTGCATGCTCGTTCTGTTCTTCAAAGGCTAATTGCCACGATGTCGTACCGACGGCGGTGACAGCAACGGTGACGACAAGGATGAGAAACACAGCGGCAGCCAATCGATAATGAGGACCTTGGACGACCGATCCCACGACGCGGAAGTTTACCCTTATTAGTTTACGAGAACATGGAGTTCTGAGCATCGAGCCAACTGCTCACTTGCACTCACGAACAAAGTTGAGTTTTATTATTCATTTAGAACTCTTGATGTTCGACACTCGTGGCACCGCGCGCGTTCGTGACTCGACTCAGACCAGACACTGAATGCTTGCACAGCATGGTTACCAGCCCATGCTAAACCTTTGAATTCGCGAATCGTTCCATAAATGATCCAGTTAAGAGAAGGAGGAAGGTTTCTCTTCGAAAAACGTGCAAAACATACGATGGATAAAAACAAGGTTGACGCGTGCTCAAATTAATCGATCTGTACCACACCCCTGGGTCCAAGTAAATCTTATGGTTGACAACGCTCAAAATTCAACAAGCGATTACAACGGTTCGCCATGGCATTCCTTATTCGCCCCCTCTCGTTGATGAAAGAGCGCTCGGTCCATCCAGAGAAGGGGCCACAGTGATGATCAGCACATGGTCCCGGAAGGGGATAACTATTGTCGTCCATTCCTCAGATCGATCCGACCTTATCGCAGCGGACCCGTGCTCAAACAAGAGAGCGCGACGCCGTTCAATCTTCGAGGCTCTTCGTAACCATTAATTTCATTACTTCTGTGAAATCGGGGAGATCCTCCCGTTGCTTGTGACTTCGTTGACGTTTCATCCATAGTTTGCGCGTCAAAGTCGCTCACCTGCTGAATTGACCCTCCCGAGTCCGCACAGCAACACGTGTACAAATCCCATCGCGCCCCAATCAGTCGCCGAGCGAAGCTGTTGGAAGAACAGATATGTAAATCTACTTTCCCGAAGGCTGAGATGCCTAATCACTTATGTACCGTCACCTCCTCGTCTCCACTATTTTTACGCCGACCACCGCAAGTGAGCGTCGCGGAACGCTCGTACGCCGGACACCGCGTTCTTCCCATCCGCGGTGATGCACTAGACGACAGACGGGAGAATGAACTAGAACGCGAGATCCGTCGCCGTCTTCCATTTCGTTGGCCCGTTCAATCTGTTTTTCTCTGCATTTCGTCTCGGCCGGTACTGGGGCACGGAATGGTCAATTATAACGAGATGAGCGTGTGACGAGAAGGCGTGGCTTAGAGAGCCAAGCTCCGTGGCCGACCTGCAGAACCCGAACAGACTGTGGCTATCCAAGATCTCTGAGCTGGGCGTGTACCAATCATCGGACGACTAGGTATCGCCCCCATCATGGTCCCTCGAGTGTCCTCCCTTTCGACAACGAGGCCACTCATGATGAGTCTGTCTTTGCATCGCCTCTCCCTCCAGTAGACTAGGTGCCGATAACGACATTTCACACTTCCGACTAGAACCATAGTGTGAGAATAGAGCACGCAAAAGACGTCGATTGGAATCGTAATCAACACACCCCAACGGAACCCCATGATGGTTCCCCATTCACTCTAGTACAGCGTCGACGAAGCGCGTCCAGCGCAAGCGCCTGTTCGCCTAGATCACGCGTATGTTAGACGTGGAAATCTCAACTAAATAATGGCAATCATTCATGAACCCGGACCCTATTCAAAGAATCGTTTCCGAGGTGATCGTGGATGCCACCTGAGAATGAACCACGACCACGCCGACAGGCGGATTAACTTTTTTTTTTCGAACCGCGCGACGCGCGTCTCGGACTTGCGACTAGCCACGTACAGATCATTATCATGCGATGAATTATGCGATGTAGGTATATGGGCATCTACGAAAGTGTTCCGAATCACCCGCGGGTCTCTACTTGGTCCGACCCCAGCACTTCCACGACGCTAAACCCAACAAGGCAACCAGGAGCGGTTCCATCGCGCGAACGGCAGATGGATCCATTAATCTGGGTTTTTTCTTGGGCGCACCGCACGGAAGCGAAGAGGCGTTGCAAGAACGACGTAGAAGAAGAGAGTGCGGGAAAAAAAAAAAAAAAAAAAGAAGAAAATAGCGAATGATCGTCTCTATTTGTGCTGCTGCTGTTGCTCAGATCTGGAGACAAGGGTCGTGAGCAAAATGGCCAGAGTCTGATTGGGGGGAAAGTGGGTTTTTTCCCAGCACGATGACGTACACTGATACGTAGACGCACGGATAACCGCGACGATTACAATTACTGCAGCTCGGTCGACTGCCATCGCACTTGAGCTTCCGGCCTGGACGGGGAGGGTGATGGAGATCGGGTGAGTTCGAGATAGGGGCAGAGTCGGATGGATCCATACCTCGACAGAATTGACATGCCATCGGTGTTCTTCGGGGTACTCTCGGTGTTTCTTCGGGTCCGTTTTGGAGGTTGTATTGGGTTTGATACATTGGCTAGAGACCATCGTGAGCCAGTGGACATCACGATCGTCGATGAGAGAAAGGACGCACTTGAGACATTAGGAGTATGATACGGAGACTAGGCTTGGCAAGGGCGGAGCGGCAGCACGGTGTGAGCCAGGTGGAACTGGGAGGGATGGGACTTCAATGGATCATATCATCATCTGACCGGCTCAATTTATGCTGGAAGAACAGGGGCAAGTCCATTCGCTAGCGGACAAAACGTCGTAAGCCTGACGAAATACGTATTCCCTGGGAAGAGCCCTGTACAGCCTGACGAAACGCAGTTTATAGAGTACCCCTCGGCAGCGTTTATTTTTGAAATGGACATACAGAGGAGTACGGAAAAGTCAAACGCTAGATTTAGGAAGGAGGTGACACTGATCTTGGTTGAGCTGCGCCGCATCAGAGATGAATCTTCATTGCGGGCGAGCGCGGATCGATCTGGATCCATAGGCTAGAACGGCAAAGGTATCGGCCTAGGTCACCTCCGAGGCACACACACACACCGTCGCCCCCAATGATGGGCCATCGAATTAGAAGGATCACGGTGTCTGTAGCAGCGAGGATGGGTTCGCCACAAGGGGTTAATCAAGGTTTGAGGACGAACCGACGGGTTTACCGAGTCGCGATCTCTCTCCTTGTTCACTCGCGGGATAAACTCACCGGAACGCGCGAGGATGAATTGATTACATACGCTGTTCGTAGCAGGCAGAGATGTCGACACGTACGGTATGCTTGACGTGGGGCTTATTCCTGCCTGGCCGATGACGAACTTGTTGGAAAGCCATTGGCCGGGGTTCGGACGTATGGCATGTGTGTGCTGTGTAGGTGAGCGAGTGTCAATCGCCACTGCATCATGGTCCGTCTGTGTCACGACGGTCGGCGACGGTGGCGACTACGTGGACAAACTAGGACCGTAGAGGTCGTCGAGACCGCTGGACTCGACTTGGAGGTGTAACGGCAGGCTTCGCACGGCGACTCACAAGTACAAATGACCAGCGTCGAGGCTAGTCTACGATCACGTCAATTATGTAGACTTCGACCAAGGAAAAACCTTGGTCGTGTTCGCGGTTCCTTCACATGCCAATGCCTTTAAGGAGTCTCGTAGATCCCCGGCTCGATGGCGGACGCGAAACGGCCGCCAAGACCCCAGTACGTTAAATTCTGCTCGACACCAGCGATATGAACACTCGGCGTTCAAGTTTGATGCCATCCCTCTCGTCAGGCGAACAGGATGATATGCAGTACGTGGAGCACCTCTTCGCCCCCGTCCAACGTCCACGCTCGCCTTCCGTGCAGGCCATATAAAGATAGATGAACAATGATTGGAGTGTCCGTCCTCTTGAAGCGCATCCCGTCACTGGCTGTGGGTGAGCTCATCCTGCTGCGCCTTCGGCCCCAAACTTTCTCACATCGTAGCCCCCTCGAAAAGCGGGCGCTCGAGCTGCGTGCCATCGTCTCCCGTTCGCCCGCTGACCGGCTCAAACCATTTCGCTTAGCAAGCTTCTCTCCGCCGAACATCGACGACACATTCATCCGGATCTAACTCACCCACACCACACACACCTCTCAAGTGCGTCGCGACGCTGCATTCCACGTGTATCGCTGCGAACGAGTTCGAATGCCGGCGCTCATAGCGCCCGCGGGAAGCCAATACCGCACATACTCCCACCTGTGCCGTACAACGCCGTGTAACCCCCAAGGACGTGCAGTCATATCTCATATCGATTTTCCACACACGCAAGTCAAGCGACACTGCCTCCTTTCCTTTTGCCTTTTTTCCTTTTCTCTCCCCTTTCCTACCGCCAAATTCGATCACTAGGCGGTGTTCTTCCAACACGCACGCACCCCGGTTCGCGCGACGATACCGCCCTCCCCTTCCCGCAGCCACCAAAGCCACAGGCTCGTCTGCGTTTCTCAACCTTGGCACATAACGCCGATCAAAGACCATCCGTGTGCTCTCGTATCGCTGCGACCCTACTGGGACTGATGCGATAGCTCCATGAGCCGTCCCGCACGACGAATCCGGACGACCAAAGCCAAGTTTCTACGCATTCCCGATTTTCCCGGGCTTCGATCCTATGGTCCGCGCAAGCAGCACCAAACAGGCGCGCGTACGAGTGTGGGTCCCGTCTAGGCGCCCTCTCTCCTCAGCGAACGAGGGTTCCAGATGGGGAAGCATGTAGACCCAATGATTCATCATCGAAAGTCGAAACTCTTCCCGTGGTTACTGAGTCCGATTCGGCTAGGGACGTCCGGCTTTCCTTCCGGCCTCTATGTATATAATCCCGGGCACCCGGCCATCTCGGTCCCCCAGCATCGAGATCCTATACAGCTCAGTTCGCGTATGATATGATATGTAGTTCCATGTTGGTCGAAACGTGCGTGGGCACACGGAAAAGAAAAACTACACATATTTCCAATGTCACTTTTCTTTTCTTTGACAGATGTGTCACGTTTGCCTAGGTTTGTCTCCGCCATGTTTCAGCGTCGTGCTGGTTGGCTTTTCATTCACCTCCGATACGCATACATATCACCGTGAAGTCGGCTATTGGTCACGGTTCGATCCCATGTTTGAAGACCCGCGAAGGCGTGGATGGCCGACTACCATAATTGGGTGCGACGGGTCATTTAGATAGAGAATGATATCCTCTCAAGTCCACACCGCACGTCCCCAGAACGTGTATCAATTCAAAGGACACGTAGACCAGTGTGCCGCGGTCAACTAGTAGCGTGTTGATATATTCATTTCGTTCCGATACATGCAGTGCGTAGATTCCAGCAAATTTATCGACCATGTATGGGTGCGGGAAAAAAAATGGGGGAAAGCATGGACGTGCATGGGTGGCGCGAGGGTCAGCTACGGGTACAGGTGGATGAGTAGTGCGAGTCAAGGACAGCTGTGAATCCGCAAGGCAGGAGAGTCGTGTGCGTGCGTAGGTGGGAAATAGTAATAAAAGGATCGAAAGGGGGATACTGAGAAGCCTGAATAAATACGACGAAAGCAGCAATACGAAAATTGCGCGAGAAAGGTGCAATAGCCTCACGGAGATAGGTAGGTGACGTGCTCAAGGAGCAGACGAAGGATAATCATGATTTACCCTTTTTCCGTTCTCTACCAACGCCGCCAAAAGCTTCTCGAACAACCAGCCAGAGGGCAGTGGATGAGACGGTATCCTTGATCTCCTCTGCGGTCAGGACGAACTCGCCAGCATTGGGCGCCGTCGTCTTGCTGATGCCTAGTGTGGTCACGAGACGACGTCGGACCACGAGGCGCTCCACTTCAATGTCGGGTAGTGGAAAAGGCATCTTGAGTAAGGCAACGACCTTGGGGTGATGTGGCGTAGGTGCAAGGGTTGCGACCTTGAGACGGATAGCTGGTTCGCGTGCGCCGTTCTGATGCCGTTGGGGTAGATGTCCGAGGCGTTGTACAGTCACCGTACACGTCCAGGGTGTCTCTGAGTCCTCAGGGTCACTCTCTTCGCCGGACTCCTCGGGATGTCGATGCGCACTACTACCCAAGCTAGCGCCCGTGTCTGAGCCAGAACTATCGTGTGAGACAACGGAACTCCGACGATCGTGCGTCTCTGGGCTGAGGGTTTCGGGTACAGGCTGCGGCGACGTGTTGCTCGGCACCCGGCGACGGGCAGGACTATGATTCTTTTCGCGAGAGTTCGGGCGCTTATCCGTACGTGTCTTGCGGCCACCCTCCTTCTTCTGCTCCCTGGACCACTCGAAACGAAGTTCGATGTGGGGCGTGTCGGGTACACTCGCCTCGCGTCCACCGACGGTGAGTTTGCCCATCATACCATTCAAGATACTAGTGTCAGACCCCTTGAGCCACTTTCGGACGACCCAGATGTATTTGGTGGGACGGCCCTTGGGATTACTGACGGGTGGATAGAGTGTGGAATGAACGCCGAGGACGGCTGTCTGAGAGGTAGTGTTACTTGTGAGGGGCGTGCAGGGCCGGGCATCATGGTGGTAAAGGGTATCGGGTTGTGAGACGGGAAGGTCGTCGGAAAGGCGGGCGTTATTGCGAAACGGCGAAGGCTGAGGAGAGATAGTCTCGTCTGGGAGGGGAACTGTGACGATCAACTGTGGAGCAGCCTCCTTTTTCTTGAACATTCTAGTAAACAGCTTCTTGGCTGATCGCTGAGGCTGCAAATCTGGGGGTGGAAGTGGCGGTGCCAGGGGTAAATTAACGGCGGGTACATAGGGAGGATCAGATAGTGCGTTTGGTATGGCGCGAGAGGTATCGGGGTGAGCTGGAGAGACTGGACGACGAGAGGGTAGTGTAGCGGGAGTGGAGCCAAGCTCGCGGAGCGAGTCATCAATGCTAGGACGAGCACTGACCGACGCCACAAAGGCAGGATTTGCGGTAGCGGAGGGACGGACCTCAATCGGCTCGAGAAAGGCCAGGCCGATCACCTCAAGGCCACGCTTTGCGAATTTGGCGACCTTTGCATCCGTGCCTGCGTCCAAGATGGTGGTGGGCATCATGGCGTGTACGTTTAAGTTGTAGAGCGGAATGATCATGCGACGACCTGAACTGGCTGTCGAGGTGGATGTAAAAGAAGAGACGGAGGCAGCCGAGGTACAGCCGGAGTAGGCGGAGGCCTCTGAGCCATTGGAGTGGGTGCGCTTGAGATCAGTGTTGAGATCGTCGGGGGAGTTGTCGAGGGCCTGGACGGGTCTATCGTTACGGGACTGCGGAGGGACGAGCTGGACCTGGAGGCTGAGTGGCTGTGCTGACTTTGAGGGCGGTGGACGGACGATGATGAAGGCCTGGCTGGGAGATGAGAAGCGGAGACGGAGACGAGGACGAGGAGAGGACGCACTTCGTTTGGGTGCTTCTCCTTCCTCTCCTTCTTGCG
>JBBPKJ010000541.1:0-22076 GCA_038089195.1 Brasilioporus rufonigricans | reverse complement strand
CTCGATCTGGTACCCCCATCCACTCTTGAAGGAATCTTCCTTTTTTGCAGCATATTCCTGCTTTGGTAGCAAAGCTTGGATGGTCGTATCTCGTCAAAGGCAAAATACAGTATACCCGGCGCATCGTGAGATGCGCGTTGTTAAGCTCCACTGGCACGCTGGCGAGTGTAGCTCACGAAACGGGAGGCATTGTCGCTTACTGTCCCTTGGCCGTAGCCCTATATGACAGCCTACCTGCGAGGTTACTCGTCATCCCTCTCGCCTTCTTCTCTTCTGGTGGTGCTGAACTTGCCATCATCATCAGAACGCAACCTTACGTTTGGTAGGCCTGGGTGAACTGACGTACCTGCAACTATCGACTACTTACAGTCTTTCTTTGGGAGGACACAGCGTCGGATGAGTATATATACAATCGCTTGGGTCCGAGAACTCTTGATTTGAATGGACATCCAGTTACTTTGCTTCTGGTACTGGCGCTGCCGGACTCGTCGGAGCCTTCCTGCGGTGGGAGGTTAGAGGACTTGGTGTTCGTTTGGGTGTGGGCATCTCTGCGGTAGGCAGGCTATCTTTGTACACCCTAGTCGTCCGCATCTTACTCTGGCCTATTCCTCGTCAGATACTACCCTTTGTGTTGCCCTTGACATACTTCCTCTTACTCCCTCGTCCAGCTGCCTTCGCGGGTTCGCCCTCACCAGCGTATTACACTCCTTTACCCGAAGAAGACCAAGCTATCGCTGGAGTGGAGGTTACCGAGGAGGATACACAGCCACCCAAAGTTCCAGTATTCTTAACTGCTAGAGACAAGTGGCACTTAGTGAAGCCGATGATATTGAAGTACATGGTTCCGATTTGTAAGTTTTCTCCATGACGTATCGATTGACAAATACCTGAACATCTCTTGTGCAGTCTTGGTGTATACTGTAAGGATATATTTTCGGTGCAAATCAATGTCCATGTTGTTGATTATCACCTATAGTTGGAATGTACGATAAATCAGGTCTGCACCTTTGAATTCACCTCTTCGCTTGCTAAACCCTCCCACCGCAGGGCGTAACGCCAACTTTACTGTACTCAGTTTCATTACCAGAACATAATCCCCTCTTGAGCAAGATCATCCACTCCGTTAGAGACTACTATCCTCTATGGCAGGTATACACCTCTCGAACCCATTCATCCTAGTCCGCGTCTCACCCCCGGTATGCTATTTGCGTTCCCCCATTCGTAACTCGTGTATCAGTCCATGGCTTTCATTGCCTGTTCGTCGATCACGCTTGGCCTCCCACCCCTTCCGGAGAAGCTTCTCTCTTCCGACGGTTGTCCAGTTCCTGGCCCTCGTGACCCTGATGTACGAATCGGCGGTCGGGATCTTTTCCGACGACCGTCTCGCGGCCGACATCATGCTTGTCTATTTCCTCAGCATCGAAGGTACGTGCGGTGGGCTCGCATAGTAAGTATATTTCCCCCCGTGCAAGGCGGGAACGATCACCACCAGACTAATGCTCTGCCAGATTGCAGCGTCAACGTGTTTTACTGGATCAGCCGGGAGCGACCCGATCCGTCCACGGTGACCGATGAGGAACGCGCGAGACAAGAACTCGAGTTCAGGATCGGCTCGCTGGGCTTCACGTACTTGTCTGGCACCCTGCTCGCATCGCTGCTCGCCATACGGGGCTGTGCAGAACGCAGGTGGTGAGAGGGAAGACACTTTGCCCAGGGTTGTAGTGAGGAGTCGCGTGTTGTGTCGCGTATCGTCTCAGGACAGTACCTCGAGGGAGTCGATTGTATTGATACAATATGTCATTTCTAGATACCGAATGCAACGCACTACGATCAACGGATGACTGGCACAGAGCAGCAGCTATGCGTAAGAACGAGACAACGGAGTATTTGGACATGAACGTAGGACAACTCGAGTGCATAAGAGCAAGACAGCAAAGCGACGGACATGGTCGTGGATAGCGAACGAAGAATCACGATACGTTGAACGAAGCGTCCCGGAAGGAATCAAGGAGTGGGCCTGGGCGAGCCGACGTACACGCTAAACGACTGCCACGTCTCCTGCAGGTGGTGTTGCTGCCGATGCTGAAGCGGTTCCTCGGCGACGCCTTCACGCGCCGCAGCATAAGCGTGCTGGTCATACTGCGGATATCGCTCGAGCGGTTGGGTATGTGATGTGGGACCCAAATATGTTTTACGGACGTTGTCCCAGTGGTATAACTGCGCCGATGGATCCTGGTAGTGGGGCATGGGAAGCCCATACTGCGGCGCCGACGTCGTCGTCGTGGCATACGGATGCGAGGGATCGGCGTGGTAGTGGTATTGCTGGGGCCGGTAGTACTGTTCTCCTTGGTCTGAGGGCTGATGTTGATACACAGGCTTCCCGTACGCGTCGTAGAGAGCGTCGGGAGAGTGGTATGAATGTCCTTGAGATGAACTCTGAGAGGACGTAGGCTGGTAATGGTGGTATGCCTTCGGTGACGCGCTGGGATATTGGATGCCCTCCTGGTTCGACTCGTAGCCTGGCGGGGCCGACGACATGTCCGTGTACGGTGCATTCGATTGGAAATCAGAGGGTATAGTGAGAGGGTAAAGCTGGTGCTGTTTGGTTTGTGGCACCTGCTGCTGTTGCTGGGTGCGCAGGTCCGGTGTTTGAGATCCTTCTGAAGATGTCATGTGTGCATCTGCCTCAGTATAGTACTCGTCTCGCTGAGCGTTGGTCAGTCGTGTATTGAGGTCGCCCTCAAAGTTGGTCCAATGATCACGGAGAGTAGGATGCAAGGTCGTAAAGCTATGCATCGGAGGCATGGGTGGGTTATCTGAGGCGACAGGCACTGATTGTTGACTCAAATCGCGTTTAACACTGGACGGATTGCGCACGCCAGAGCTGGCAGAAGAAGCTTTAGTAGCTACAGTGTTGATGCGACCACTGAAAATAGACAACTCGTCCTTCGGTTTCGGCTCCGCCGAGGGCGAGAAGATGTCCCTGTCCCGGACGACGGTAGGTTTTGCAGTGTTGTATGCTTGCTCAGCTTTTTGGAGAAGTCGTTGAAGGATGGGCTGAGTACGAGTATTATCAACAAGCGCAAATGGCTACCATAGTTAGACATACCAAGAATTTCACTGCACGACCACCATATGCCGATGCCTCTTTAAAGAGGTCGACCACCTGCAGATTTTTGGTGAGTCTAAGTACACCATGCGATCTTTGGACGTACTTTGCGCAATTCTGTCATAGCAGCACCGGTGGTCTTGGATCGTGTCCCAGCACCGGATGCATGTGTCACAACGGAAGCCAACATCACCTAATAGTCATAGAATAGTGAGTTGACGCACACTCTTGTCCAACTGAAAAGTACCAACCGAGCTTGAGAAGGCATGTGTCCACAACACCCAGAAGCGCGCTATCTGCGCCGGGAAAAGGTCGAACTGAACGCGCAAGTTACTAAGTATCTCGCAAGCACTACGGAAGCCAGCCAAGAAAGATGGCGCATAGGGGCTCTGCATCGGATCGGTAGGATTATTCGATACGGCCTCGGCAAAGAAGCAACGATGAATGTATACGAGAACTAGATCGTTTTGGATCAGCGTGACGATACAATGGATTTTGAAAGAGGGCAAATAATTCACCGAAGTTCCGATAGTTCAATGGCATATAGTGTTTCATTGCTTCTGCCAGTCCGGTATCTTCGAGAGGAGCTCGCTGAGCATACTTTGGCAGCTCCATGTCTCGCACCTTGCGATCAAGCTCGATGATCGCAGAGTACTTGGGTACTTTTGCGATTTGTGCGTTCTGAATGACGGCGGAGACACAGTCATACCCAAATCGTGCTTTCCATGCAGGGACTAAGAGAAACAACCGTTCGATGCAAATCTTCAACAGCTGAAGACACAATCGCTCACAACTGGGAAGGACAGAACCGTCGTCATCGATTGTGGGCTCTGGGTCATTCGGAAGCTCACAGTCGACGAATGGTAGGTAAAACGTGGCTAAACGACCAGTTGCAAGGCTCTGCGGGAAGATTCAATCCGCTGACGAAATCAAAACAATCAAAAAGTTACACACTTGCCACCCATCCGTGATAAACAGTTCCCAAAATAGAGCGCGACGCTTCTGAACTTCCGAGGTTTGTAATTGCCACCGAGCACAGTCGCGGTCTATCTCTGTATGAGATCAGATCACGATTCATCAGCAAAGAACCTACGAAGTCCAATCTATACGTTTGTGGCCCAATGTGAGAAGGCATTTAGGTAAAGCAGAATTACTCACGCTCTGTGCTAGTTTTGTTGCAAGCCCGAAAATACCCCAAGTAGATTCGATGCTATTCTCGCCACTAACCAGTCCCTGGTAGATCGCCAGTAATGCCAAGGTCTGGATGGTAGTTACAGACGGTGGGCGATCTAGCACTGGTTCCAGGCTCAACGCCGCACGCGTCAAATGGCAGTACATGTCAGCCTCCTCATTATCAGGCGCAGGCGGTAGCGAGTTGTCGGTGAGCGCGCCAAAGCAAAAGATGACAAAGAGTAATGCGAGCTCGTGAGAAGTCTTGCCCTGTGGTTGCACCGAGTCGCCAGACGAACCCGATTGCGTCGAGGGTGCCACAGAACCCGGGAGAATGAGGTCAGAAGCTTCACTATACCAGAGAGGGAGACACTCCTCCAAAAGCTGTCTTTTAGTGACTGCGCCAAAGAACCAGGGAGCTTGTGACAGGTACAGCTCACATAGCTGACGGGCCCGCTGCCATGGAGGTAAATGATTTTGGATGAGGTAATCAAGATCAACAGCATCAGTGAAGACGGGGGTCAGGGGAAATGTCTTGGATAAATGCTTGATAGGGCCGGGAAGGTCAATGAAAGTTGGTTCCTTACTCGAGGCTGGATCCCTTGACTCTCCCTTATAAACAGAACGACTGAGTACGGAGATGGTACTGACAGTCGCCTACCTACAATCAGAAGACTCTTGATTACGAGGCTTCAACAAACCAATACAATGAAACGCACAAAGACCACTTACTTCTGAACCAGCAGATCGACCATAGAAGGTCGCAGCACCGTCGTCCCGTAGCGCTAGTGTTCCGAAAGCCTCTATGTACTCGGAGTCGTCGTCAGCACGTTCTGTGTCCCTTCGAACCTTATCCTCGTCGACGGCAACATGGAGATCAATGATTGACTTGGCTTCCAGAAGCTCTCGACGCAACAAAGGATGAATTTCACGTGGTGCCACACTGGACTGCAGGACAGCAAGTGCATCCTCGAGCTGTCGGATGCGATCACTCATGAGTAATATCTTTTCGTGCAACTTCTCCGTATCGGCGAGCACGAAGCTGGTGAGAAACGGTATCTGAATAGGCCGCTCGAGTTCTTGGACACGAAACATACCGAGTGCCCTGGCCAGTGGTCAATTTGCCTAAACACACCGCCTAAGAACGGTGTTCGGGTGTAATCTTCGTTGGCGTACCGTTGGGACATATTGCTGAGCATCCACGACGTTTGCATGAAGAGCAAGGAACCGTCTTGTCGCACTTTAATTTCAACCTGGAGTGTCATATCAGTATGAGTCTACTTGAGCAAGTTAACAATGACACAAACCGTCGGCATTCTGCACAAGACATCACGCCCCGATTGCGCTTTTGCTCCTTGTCAATAGCCTTCTGGACTTCCTTACTAAGCCCCTGGCGGGCATTTGCCTTGAGTGCTTGTGGCATTCCAGAGAGACGGGATGGAGGATGAGGGTTAGAGTGACCAAGGACAAAAAAAGAAAGGCAAAAAGTTCGAGAGGGCCGGCATGAGGGATAAGGAAATTCTTAGAGGAGTAAACACGCCGTTAGGTAAGGAACTCGTCACTAGTAGTTTTAATTGTTTTCGCCAACATGAAAAGAGCTAGACCGTATCCGTATGATCGGATCAGTCTTCCGATTTGTAGTTTTCGGCAGCCGATCCAAGTCGACATGTCCTTCAGTGACCAGATCAACTTCGCTAGATCGAGTTCGCGGCTTGAGTGAGCTATCGCGGATGCTTTTCTGTAGTGGTAGGACCGCCTGAAAACCGCTGCCCAATTTCGCCGCCACATCACCTCTCAATCCGCGATCATTTATCCATAATTATCTGGACGATTGCGGCGCTCTTGCTTATCGTCATCTAATCGCTATCTGAAGAATGTAGGATGAGCCGCATGCCCAATCTCCGGACTCGCCGTGGGATTGGCTGGGAAAGAATCGACTCACCGTGATGAACGGATTCGAATAATAATGTCTTGTAGCATGTGATCAGAGTGCATCAACGTATTTTCAGCCATCAGCGCGAACTCCACAAACCGGAGAGCTGGTAGGGTCACTATACAACATCCGAACCCGACTTTGCATGTTGTAACAATACATCAGTGAATGCATTCATCCGAGTTTTTCTATTCAATTCTATTCACTCACAGTATTAGCCGAAGGTCTGGGTCCGGTCCTGGACCAGTCCCAGACCTTACCAAGTCACAGATATAGTGCTAGCTTTTGACTTGAACGCTCGCAGTACTTACCCGAGCCTGGAATTGCTAGACAAGGTTAAATTGGATTTACACAAGCACCATGGTGGCAAATAAATATACGTTCCGAATACTGCACATGCATCCCCAGGGAGCTATATTACAAATGGTCGAGAGATCCACTAATAGTGTGAAGAGCATCGCCCCCAACGATCGAAAATGAAAGAGAGGCAGGCTAGTCAGACCTTTCCCTCCTACCAGACGAGGCCCGACCAAACCAGCCGGTCGGCCCCGCAGCACGTTCCAAACCCGACTCCCTTCCCCTCTCATCACCTTCTTCATCGCTCCGTTCATCGACTCCTTCGAACCTGCCAGTCCCCCGAGCCCGCATCTCAGAATCAGAAGAGTTCCGCGAAGAAGTTTTGAAAGAACCAGAAGCTGCAGGCGTCGGCTGTGCCTGCGGCTCCATTTTAGACCGACGTCTGCGATCACGTGTAGACTGGGAGGCATCCAGATGTATCTGCGAGCCAGCGGGAGTCCGCCAGGCCTTCTCTACGGCAGAGGTTGAGGCGGCCGCGCCCTGCGTTAAAAACATGGCACCCGATGCGACAAGGGTAGGTCCGTAGGAACGCCAGAGACCTGCGACGAGTTGGGCGGGGCCAGACACCGGGTCGCCCAAGGACGGTGGAGCACCCACTGCGACTCCGCCCGTGCTAGGCGCGTACAGGGCCTGCTGTTGCTGTCCAAGCGCACCGACAAGGTGGTCCCACAATGCACGGAAGCGTTTTTGTATGAAAGCGTACAAACGTGCCTTGAAGGAGGCAAGAGTGGCGTCAATTTGTGACTCGTGCGTGTGGAGGAAAGGCTGGAGGTGATTGATGTAGATGTACGAGGATCCACGAGTTTGCGGAAGCACAAGGTAGAGAAGAAAGAGTGTTTTCATCAAATAGTACATCGGGATCCTATGACGTCGACCTGCGGTTTAGTAAATACGGGGTCGCACGACAGGTTGACTGACCAGGACACAAGCCATTCGGCGACGTACTCTATCCCAATGATACAACCAAGCACAGACCAGTACATGAGCCATCGTTCTAGGTCCTCCTCGGATGCAGGCCGCTGCGAGAGTGTTTTATAGGATGCGTAGCCAGGATAAAGGAAGGCAACCACCGAACTAGGTCGACCCGACGAGTTTTCAATGAGGAATAGCACGACATAAAATTCAGAGAAATACCTTATAATAGATGAAGTCAAGTAGAAGAGCATGGGGGTGGACGCCCAGTGGTGATTTAGATATAGAGCTTGTCGAGGCTCTGGATTTAGCTGCAATGCTGTTGTGTCTGCAAGCCACACGCGTGTTGTGACTGCTACGACAAGCTTACTAAACAACCTTACGTGTTCACAGAACCAAAAACGCGTTCATTAAGAACGCGTTTTTGGACGCGACCGTGTGCTCTTCGCTCACTACACCATGCCGCGCAAAAGGGCCCGTCTTACGCGCAAGAAGAAAGCCCCTGGCAAGAAAAATGCGCCACCTGAAGGGCTCAGCGAGCGCGAGTTTGTGGCGCTGAGTCAGGACTACGGCTCATTCATCGGTAAGCTTGAACTTGGTAATGGAGACGACGTCGCGAATGATTCACACATATAGTGGAGGACTCGGAACATGAGCCACACACGTTCTCCCTAGATGACACGTACGCCACGTTCTTATATCTCGTCTGATCCACTGTGTGACAATATTCCAAGAGCCTACATATTACATCACGGGTCACAAGAAAGTGGTGACGCCACACAGGATAACCACTGGATTGGGAAGATCACAGAGATCCGAGGTGATAGTCCTGACAATGTAAGCTCCTCTTGTGATTGTATATTTGATATTGTATGAATTTGGTAAGGTATGGATTCGTGTCCAATGGTTCTGGTCACCACAAGAGGTGGCAGAAGTCATCAAATCCTTGTAGGTCTATTGTCTCTTTGATTGGTCTTATTTTTCAGGTTGTTATCAAAGTGATCCTGCTATTTGTGGCAAGTACGAAAAGCTGTTCTCCGACAACTTTGATGTCATCTCAGTGCATTGCATAGTTGGTGAGTACCCATTGTCTCTTCAGGTGGTATCATATAATATACTTGATTCATTAGACCATGTAGAGGTCAAGACATTTGAAGAGAGTAGCATCTATCAAGATGCTATTGAGGATGGAGAGTGGTTTGCCAGGTACCACTTTTACTATGATGCAAAAAGAGTTACTGTGAGTGTTTGCTTCTCTTCCCTAGACCTCTATTCACCAGAATTTAAACTTGATTTGGTGTCCAGCCCAAGGTGACACATGCTGCCTGCTCCATCTGCAAGGTCCCATATACCCCAGGGGTAGAGAAGATCCACCACTTTTGTCCTCGTCCCAACTGCTGTACATTTTATCATCAATCATGCTTGGTGAAGAACAGCTATGTGGGAGAAATTCACAGCCACAGGGTTCTGGAGACATGGCCTGACATTGACAGGACAGCATCTGTGGAAGAACTGGCTAGCTCATTTCACCCCAGGAAGAGACAGAAGAAGAATCACTCTGCATCAAAGGAAAGTATGCATGATCCCCTTGAAAACTTCCCAGCAGAGTTGGTTGCTGTTGCTGAGCAGCAAATTGTCAGGGGCACCCTGGGGGGAGGGATTGTTGGAAATATTGCCTCTGTTGCTGCTGCCAGGCAGCTCATTTATAGGGCACTCACTGGGGGTGGTGGTATCCCAGAAGATTGGAAAACCAGGGTTGACACATCCACAGCATTTCCCAACTATGATACCCTTCCTAATTGCATCTGTCCATCCTGTTACAGTCCCATCTAATCCCTCTATCCTCATTCCATTTGTCACAGCATATCATCCTGCATTACAGATCCCCATATGACCATAATTTACCCACCCATAACTCACATTATTCCATACAAGTGATTCTTGAATACAATCTTACAATCGTGCGAACATCATCAAGACCAATATACTTCATTCAACGAAATGGTGTACAAGATGAAATTAGAATGGAAACCAATAGAATACTAATGCATGACCACCGCGCGAACTGTTACCCTTTCGGAAGTGCGGGGAGTACTAAATGACAAGAATGCTAGCTGTACAGGGAACAGAAATCCAGAAATGTGTGAATGATATATTCAGTGCGTGCGAAGTAAACCTCTAACTTATGCTCGATGCTAATCGGACTACCAACCTGGCGGAAATCAGAGAGCGCAGCGGGAAGGTCAGCCGTCGTCGTCGCTCCCCTCGCCCGAATGCGCCTTTGTTGATCTCGCGACAGAGCCAGAAGAGCGATCGTCGTCCTTTCGTTTGCGCTTACGCTCAGTTTCGCGCGTGTTAAGCCGTACACCCCATCTCGCGAGTTGCTTCAAAATGCCACGTGAGCGAATGCGTGGAACGAAATCCAGACCAACACTGACCTTTGTCAGTTCGGTGGACGGTCGCAATCCAGGAAACTCTTTCGTCGAGTAGATCCTGAACGCTCCACCGAAACATTCTGCTTGAATGGGGAGATCACCGTTGCCCGACGTTCTCGAGAAGATGTCAAAACACCGATATCGCAGAAAGAACTGACCCTCTGTCTTGACCGCCAAGTCCTGGAAAGAGACGCGCGTCAGCGACGTGTGCCGTAGAGCCGGTGGGAAGTGCGCGACAGACCGCAAAGGGGAAGACCAGGGCCTTTCGACCCTGATACTCAATGGTCGCAGGCTGGATGAACGTCGCGCCGGACAACGCGGTCGTGCAATTCATGTCTTCCGTGATGGGGTGATCCCAGAAATATGTCAGTACGCGTTGACTAGGGGTGGGAGGTTGCTGCGTCGTTGGTGGGAGGGCGGGCCGCGTGGGTAAAGTCAGGGGTGGTAACTGAATAGATGATAGGTTGGAATGGGGGTGGTAGAGGGGTGCGCGTGGTGGTTCTGGTGGTGGATAATGTACGGCGTGTGCCTGGTGCATGTCCCTATCTTGCGCTGAAGCGGACGCATCCTGCGCTCCGGTGGGCACGGGGAACAGATCGACGTTGCAGAGAAGTCCAAGGGTATTGACCTCGCTTCCCAAGCATGAGCGTCTTCTTGTCTGCGGGAGCGGGTGCGCACGCAGTGGATATGACTTACGAGTAATCTTCGATTTCCCTCTCGTACTGCGCTTCCGCGCCGTGATTGAATTGTTGGTACAGTTTAAGCAACACGACTGGCGGGGGATCTAGCGGACGCCGATCAACCCTTGCATACCTAGCACACGAGAACAGTGTCAGGTATTTGATGATGACGAGGAACAGGGAATAGGGTTACTTTCGGCCCAAGTCAGCCTTTTGAATTTCAGTCAATTCTGCGCGGAGGGTCCGGCCTGCGAACGAACCAGAGACGAAATGGATGGGGAGGTTGATCCAAGAGTTGCTCGTCCGACGAGGGGGGTTGGATGAGTGCATCAAAGCATCCATGAGTGCGAGAAAGTAAAGGTCAAACGGACTGCGCAGATCCCGCTTCTTTTGGAGGCGTGACGTCGATCAGGTCTGCTTTGCGCAAGCTAGACGGATATGGAGCAAGCGAGACAACGTTCTCAAGTTGAGAGATGGGGGTAGGGTCTTTGCAGCTGCAGGGCCTGCTCGTTCCAAATAGAGACGCATGTTTTTTTTTGCCCGCGCGCGGGGTACCGAATTCGAGTCGCCAAGTCAGGTACGCCCACTCAGCGCGCCCAAAACTTGAGGGAAAGAAAGCCGTTCGAAACTGCTGTGGACGTTGGTCCAAGTAGTACTAAACCAAACTGCACCTTATGCTCGTCTTCGTCTCTGAGCTTTAGAAATCCATCCAGTTCCCCGGAACACGGCGCAATGGCGGTGACAGTGTCAGCACACGGCTGCACCTTCTAAATTCACACTGCATGCTGATGCAACTGCGCTCAAAGCAGTACACGATCTGGGCCTCGTTGCAAGATGTGACGTGTTCGAGAACCCTTGAACCCCTAGATTCGCCACTCCATGTATATGTTCCCACCAGCTGCCATACAACTTCGTTCACTCCTTCGTTTCACAAAATTCTGTGTTGCTCCATTGTCCACGCCGGAGACCATTGTCATAGCATACTTTGGAATGCTGTGAACGAGCCGATTTAGGGCGAGAGTGAGTGGGATATTCGAATGGCCAATTTGACAAGCTCAGCGGATTGTTACGGTATGTTCAACTCCGCCACAATTGATATTCCGCTATGTTTATTTAATTCCGATCGGGTTCTGATAGCTTATCACAGTTCCAATTTTCTGAATCGCAGTACCTTTCAAATGTGCAAACTACTTGGTCTGGATAGGACCTTGTGACTGACGCTCGTAAGGCATACAGCAGTTTGCATATCAATGGAACGTAGCAACTTTCATGCTCAGGCGGAGTTAAAGCCGGAGTTCTGGCTTTACCCGTCACTAGCGCCTGGCCAACGCTAGTACCAAATGACGGCACCTCTCGAATGGTGTCAAACGGATTGTTGTCCAAATGGCACAACTCGACAATCCACTCATGCAAAAACAAGTCCAACGATTCACCTCTGTCGCACCATCAACCCAGTGAAGAATTCCCGCATCGCATAGGCAAATGGCCGAGGTTTCCAGGAAGCCAGAACAATGTGGGCGACCACGGATACTACACAGTCTCGATGCTGTGGCAAGTATTTGATGACATTTATAGGGATCTTTACTGATCAAATGACGGTTTATTGAAGGCACTGTTGAAAGAATTCCAACATCACGCTCTGTCAACTACAACGGTGCCTTGCTGATGTCTGTGGCATCCATGTTTCAGCTGCCACCATATCAAGGACATTACGATGGGGTGAACTACGACGAGTAAAGGTCGGTGAATCATTCCCATCTATGTCCTGCTTAGTTCATTCTACCTAGATCACTTGTACTTGGAGCACCGCGAAGTTCTCAGAGCAAGATACAAGCTCCGCATTGGTACCTTGTACTGTTTTGATCAACTTGTATTTGTTGATGAGACGCATCTGAACAAACTAACCCCCCGCTGACAGTATGGCTGGACACCCATTGGTGGTCGAGCACGTCGCCGTGACTTGTTCATGCAGGGCAAGCGGTAGGTTCAGAAATCATCCATTTTTGCTCAAGACTGACTGGATGCAGTTATTCCATACTCTCAGCGCTTTCTCGTAGTGGTATCATCGCTCTTGATGTCTTTTAAGAGTCGCCCACAAGAACAACGTTCCTGCTCCCTCGTCATGCATGAGTGGTATTTATACATGTCCTCCTCGAACCACTTTTTTTACTTCATGGAATGTCATGGAAAAATCCGCTCGCCTAGGCTAATAGGCATTGTCGAATGAGGAGGGCCTCAACTATGATGCTAGATTAGGCAACTAGTACCACGGAGTTGAGTTGAGTCGCCGTCATATTGATATGCAAACTGCCACAGAAGTTCTCCGCAGTACTGCGGGTCCATGTCCGACGCTTGTCATATGGCATAGAAGTTCTTTGGTGTACCTCGTGCTCACTACCAGCGGTTTGTGCCTCAAGGGTTCATCAATCGTCTGGCGTTGCTCAGGCTGCGCCTGGCGGCGATCACCCAAGTTGACCCAAGTTGACAGACGGTGGACACGCAATTATTATTCTGGTTCAGGAAACCTCTATGTACTATATTGAGTGTTCATCAAGCTCGTACGCTATCCATAATACATCCAAAACCACCAGGTTGTCCAATGTAGTAACGCCATCGATGGTCAAGTGATGCTAGCGGCAGGGAATGAGAATGTCCAGCGGGGGATAAAGTTGTCCAGTAAAATCAAAGCGTCACACAAGGATGAAATCAGAGGCAAGTACAAGTAATCGCGGATACCTTATAGAATGCAAGTAATATAAACTGGAGATGACTAGCTAGAGATTTTGGCATAACGTGCAATTCAGGTGGATGCTTTGCCGGAATGAAGCGGCTGGAAGAGCAAATGAATGAGACGGGCTATGAGACTGTATGAATGAGACTCACGAAGTGCGATGAGAGCGGTGAAGACGACTATAGAGGCTATGTAGATGAAGCCGTACTTGATGATCTGCCGGAGAGTCAGAAATTGGACAATCGAACTGCACGTCACTCACAATCCGGCGGCGTTGCTTTCTCTGCTTTAGAGAGTATAGCGGGGCACGAATCTGTTTCGATGGGCGTAACCAGACTAGCACAGTGGTCAGAAGTAATTATAACCAAGTATACGGGCACCTTACATAGCACCATTGCATGCAAACGATCGATGTAGGGTATGAAAATTGGGGGAGTCAGCATGAAAAGCAGGAAGTGACCGAGTAAGAGATCTGAGCTCCAGAGAGATAATTCAATAATCTTGACCAAAAATTCGCGAGCAGGTTGTGACATCACATGGGCGCCAAGGCCGCGGCCGTACCATCGACCTGTCCACCATGCGCGGTTGGTTTCGTCATGTTTGAACTCGCGAGACAGGAACACAGAAATCAGTATCTTGTGAACGGCACGCTGAATCGCTATAACTGCAATAATACCAAGGACTGCGTGTGAGGCGTCCCAGGTCTCTAGGAACCACTATAAAATGGTCAGTTTCAACTATCCCACCAAGATACTGTGTCACGTACGAGGAACTCGAAGAACCCCAGCATCCCGACCACACCGAGAACGTGCGCGACGGAAGCCATGAGAGATCCAAACCGAGGGAAAGTGGGGTCCATCATGGGTCCAAGGAACAACGATATGAGGAACAGCACGAGCAGGACCGCAGCATTCCAGACAATGGGTCCAAGGGAAATGACAGCAATGCGAATCAAAGGACTCGGGGGTAGCCTTCCGGTAGAGTCAGGGAACGACTTCACGAACATATACGCGATGATGAACAGTACGGCCATCACAGTCGGGAAGATAACCTCGGAAAAGATCACATTCCGCCATTTGGCACGAGGAACATCACCTGAGAGTTTCTCAGAGGGAAGCCCGAGTTTCTTCCTCTTGTACCCAGTAATCATCGTTCGCGTTATCCGACAATACCCAATCCAGGAGTTGATGTGTGACCGCGAGTTTCCGCGCGACATCCACCGTAAGAACTCCCTAAAAGAGTGGCGAATGAGGGGAGGCCAAAATACGCAAACATGAACATACCGATAGTCAATGATGAAGTCCGAAAACACAAATTGGTGAGGATTAAACAGGAAAGGAGCGATACAGAGCGCAAGAATGGAGATCCAGAAGTAGATGAGGTATGGTGTCCACCACGAAATCGTGACGTAGAGAAGCATGATCAGTGTTCTCATCCCGAGGTATATGCTCGGACCAGCGAAGCGGGAGAATAGGATGCTAAAAGACAGGCGCGTCGTTGCAAACCCACGTCCGGTAGCAATATACCTGGCGCCACCGAATGTAAGGTTGCTGATGATGGAATGCGTGTAGATTTGTGTCGAGAACACCTCAAAGACCGCTGACATGGACACGAACTGCTTCCCAAGTCGCATGATCGCTCGTCCAGTGCCACGTTCAACCAATTCTGATACGGGTATGAGGCACATATCATCACGTCGAGCAGAGGGAAGAATTACCTTGAATGAAGAGCGGCAGGAACGCAATCATGAATACCAAGAAGATACTGATGATGCAGCGCTGGATCCATAGGAAGACGGGGTTGAGGTAGTAGCAACCTGGAAGTGCGACGGTCGGGCAGACTTGGACCGAAGCATTGAGTGTACCCAAGAATACCACTTGTGACGTGATCAGCATAAACTAGGGGGATTGGTTCAATGGGACGTACTCGTCACGATGAAACACTGGACAGCCAGGATAACCAGCATGTTGTTGATGTGGAAGCCGGGATGACCATAGTAGAAGGTCAAGAACCGATCGATCGGGAGTTGGGTCCCCAGGTAATAGTACTCTCGACTGAGCATCTGCTCGCCCATTCCCGTGCCAATTTTCGTCTGGAAGTTTAAGATGGTATTGAACCCAAGATCACGTCCCTTTCCACACTGATAGTATTCCGTGTGTTTGATGCGACCACCGCGACCTATGGCGTTCATTCCGGCAAAGATATCCTCGTTCAGGTGCAATCCTTTCTGAGCCTTGGAAACACCGCCGCGAGTGTTCATGTAAATCCCGTTCAAGAAATCGGGGTGACCATAGTGGAGTTTCCCACCAATCCAGGCCCACGAACGGGCAGAAAGCGTTCCGAATGTCTGTTCCTTGCCAGCAGCGATATCTCCAAGAATACCGATGTTTTCTGAGAAGATGTACTCGCGAGCCCCGACGATAGCGACTGGCGGCTTCTTGAACTCCTTATGGCCATACTGAGCGTACGGGCTCTGACTTGACACAGAGTACTCTTCAAACTCTCCGAGGACATTACGGATCTTCAAGCATTCTTCAAGATAATTGTCTTGGTTGGCATCAATAAGCTGAAGGTACTCTCCACGGTAGAAGACGATTGCGTGGTTCTGGTTGTCCGATTTTCCATCACCAAGAATGGGGTTACCAGGGAGTTCGATGCGGAACTTCGGTCGACGACGTCCAGTCTCGGGAATGAACTCCGAATGACCATCAATGAGGGCCGAGAAGAGGCGGGGATCACCGCCCTCCTTGCGTGGTGGCTCTTCTTCGAGGTAAGCAATCTGGAGATCAGGGTACGCGCGCAGAAGGAACTCGGCGTTCTCGTGTTCTTCCTTGTTGAATTTGGAGTAGCGCTGCATCGAGACGACAAATTTGAACTTGCGCCGAGCCATCCGCTCCAGCTCACGTTCCAGTTTGTCGGTGTTTCCCCCATAGAGTTGAACGACCTCGGGATTCTCGACGCGGTAAAGAAGCTTGATGGCCTTGGCGTAGTTCATCATCCCAGAAACCGTACGGTAGAGTGTCTGCGCGCGCAGTGATGCCCAGATTCGCGTGCGGAGGGTGAACTCCGGAGCAGCGCTCTTGAAACCGATACAGTAGAAGGGGAGGTCATCCATCTTGGATTGGCCTTTCTCGTCGGTACCAAAGGGGGTCGTGCCGTTATACATCGCCGATTCCTCAGCGAGGATCTTGGTGTCCTTGACGAAGTTGTCCCATTCCACAGGATGAAGCTGTTTCAGGTACTCAAGAAGAGTGACGCGAGCGTGCTGATCCTCTTCGCGGATGATCTCCCTGAGAGACAGGAGGATCTGAAGCGCGCATTAGCACAACAATGACACACTTCTCGAGTAACATACCTTCTCATTATAATGAGGCGTAAGGACCGTGAACGTAGGCATAGCCTCGACCGGTAGAGGTTCAGGAAGATCGATAGTCAGGGATTGAGCAAAGAAGGATATCCGACGCTCGGCTTCACTTCCAGTTGGGAAGAACTCCCCCTTGAATCCTTTGTCGCTCTGAGAAATGAAGAATGGAGGCGCCCGCAAACTGCGTTTCCCATCCTGACCCGTGTCGACCTGATGATACAGCAACTTTTGCACGTGCTCGATGGATAACAGATGCTCTCGGTACATTGAGATAATGACGGCGTTCCATATTTGTGAGACAAGTACCTGACTCAGAGTCAATGCGATACCAAGGCCAAGATGTTGACGTTCCTTACCTTTGGCTTGTACTTTATCTCCATCTCCCGTGTAGCGAGCAACTTGGCGTAGATCCGCTTGGGTAACCGCGTGAAGATGTCCTTCCATGGTGTCCAAATCGAGAGCCCAATCATAAATGACCGCGTGATACTGAACACAGTGTTCCAGATGATGTACCACAGGAAAGTATCCAAAAAGAAGAGCACCAGATCCATGATATACATGATGGTCAAGGTAAACGCCGCCTGGTTCGAGCACAGGGAGGTGCCAAAGAACTTGTCGTTGCAGCCTTGGATCTTCATGTTTACCATCACCGCAATAGGATCACGGAACGAGAGAGTAAGGAAGAAGTAAGATTCCGTGGCTTTGCAGCCGAATACGAGAGCCCACAATGCGATCGAGGCGAGTCTTGCCCGTGGAGGTAAGCCTGGGTATGACGCAGTGAATGTCTGGCTGGCGAGATACTTCCTCGATTTTCCGGCAACCCTGTCACCAAACATACGGCCGGAAGGCATGATGGCAAACAGGAGTGTAACGACAACCGAGATGAAGAACTGTACAATACCAAGGATGAGCGCGAGAGATCCTGTATTACCACCTGAGGTAAACTCCGCAATAGCGATGTAGACCGTTGGTCCAGCAGTCAATGCCAGCGTGATCAACAGGAACAATAATCGACGGGTGAGATGTGAGGCATTATTCCAGGTAGCCGGAATGTACGAGAATTCCGCGAGAGTGGCAGCGATCATGATGAGTGTGGCGATAGCACCACCCAAAGCCGTTACGGACCATGACAAGGCAGGAGAGTTGACGACAGTGTTATTGCTCGGTCTAGTGATCTGATAAACCTTGGGAGAGTTGTATGCCGTGTAGTACCAGTATAGAGAAATGTGAATGACCCAGATCCGGTTGAAGTTGACTAGTAAGTGACCGAAAGAGCGCTTCTCATAATAGGTCTTGAAGAACGCTCTATTCCACTCAATGCGGTCGAACTTCATATACCGATGAGATGGTGGCAAGTCGATCAGCCTCGTCTGAGAAGGTCTCGCATGGGTAACAAAACATGGATTCGGAAAAAATAAAATACCTTGTCTGTGAGCATGATCCGAGCGATCCCTTCCGGGTACCAAAACAGCTGGTTGACATCATCATAGCCAATGATGTCAGCGTGGTCCTTTTCCTTGCGTACAAATCTGCCATCGACGACCTCGTAGCCTTGATCACGGATGAAGCGATACAGAGGCTTTACGACAGAACGGAGGTATAGTCCCTCGGGAACTGGGTCGACACGACTCTGGCACTCGGGGGAACGGTAATAGTCGTCCGCGCACTTGAAGATAAAACAGAGACACTCCGGGATGAACCGAACCTGCGCAGCTTCACCCCAAAGAAGAAGGTAGAGCGCGATTTGACGGAGACGGTCGTATTGGCTCATGTTGTTCATCGCCTGGCGCCAGCGCTCCATGGCAGTCTGCAAGGACTTCTCGCTGATGTTTTGGAGCGCACTACGTTTCGTCGATCTGAGGCGCTGTAGGCCAGGGTTTTGCACGTGACCAACGGCGTCATCAAGATCGAGTTGAGCCGCAAAATACCATTTTCGGTAATTCGCATGTTCGCCGCCGATATAATCGGCGTGGAGTGTGAGTAACGCCTGGTTTGGTGACATTCTCGACGCCCGACTGTCCAAAAGCTGCATGAGGAAATCAAACTACCAAAAAAAAAACGCCCGTCAGCGAGCGATGCCACAGGAAATAAAAATAAATAAATAAATGGTATGAAAAATGACTAACCATATTGCGCATTGAGTCCCGTTGGAAACCGAACTTTTGGGCCAGGTCAAGGAAAATGTCCTCGATTTCTTCCTTGGACAGGGGTATCTGGCGCTCCGTCGTCCAGGCAGGGTACTGTTCTTTGGCACTAGAAACCGGAGTATACTCGGCGAATGCCGTGGCGCTCGAATCCGCCATCCGCGACTGTCCCAATGACTCTGCGGACGGTTCATTTCCGCGGCCATAGACGTCGACATCCGAATCCGTGTCTTGTTGTGCTAGAAAGCCATGAACAATCAGCAGCGGTGGGATAAAATGCGGGTGCTCACCGCCGTAGGGGTCATATGTGCCGTAGTGATCATAGTATCTCTCTGCATCGTTCAGGCCATTGTGACTACTGTCGGATGCGAAGGTGTCTCTGCGTCCATACGAGTCGACGTTGTCAGAGTCGTTGTCGCTGTAACCATATCTGCGGGGAAGCGCTGCCGAGGGGCCGAATGGGTCTGCATGCTCGACAGAGGGCGAGGTGGAGTGGGGATACGACATTCTCGAAGATGCCTTGGAAAGGCCGGGGGGATGAGCCAACGGTGTCGCTGTCGCTGCCTCCGGAAGCGAGTATGGAGTCGTCGACGTGGGTCGAGGTGGAGGAGGATGCGAAGTGCGGTGTGAACAGTTTATTGTGCGAACCAACCGTGCACAGTTCCCACCACGCCCAATCGGATCCGAACCGGTTCGAGCCCGGTCGGATACACGCTAATCGGAATCACGACTTGACCTAGACTGCATCAAGCGTCACGGCCTGGACTCAGACCGCCTTACTATTCTCTGAATTTCCATTGACATGTGTGACTCGTGCTCTGCGAGACAGACGTTCTTTCATTCGAACCGGCGACGAGGCTCATCTCCGTGGTTCCTTGGCCACACGACTCCCCACACAAATAGACGAGAAGCCTCCCATGCCACTTCAGTGCCCAACTCCGCAGCTGATTGTGGCGAACTGCTCCCAAATCGGCCGGCTGCCCGCTCAAGCCGCTCTCCTTGGCTTGGCACGTAGTAGAACTTGGAGCGGTCCCACTTGCTATTATCGTATGCGCCACTGAGAAAGCCGGTGTTTCAATGCAACATATACTGCGATCCCTATGACCACGACGAAGATGGCAACAGCCTTGGTGCCGAAGACGCCAGTCTCATGTTCAACCTAGTCCACGGAGATCACCAAGAGAAGGGGAGAGGAAAGGAAACAACAGCATACAACAGACGTGAACGGCGAGAGAATCGGGATAGTAAAGTGTGAAGGCTTGCCGGTGTTCTTGGCATCCCGGTCAGCTGTGATCTTCATCACCAGCCAGCCCAGGAACCCTAAAAAAACAGCGAGGCACATCACCTATCAGCGTAGTCAGCTGCCAGTGGCCACGCCACTGCACAAGATCCAACGGGTTTTGGAAGGGGGTTAATGCTGACCATCACTCGCTCCAACCTCCTTTGTCTCTGATCGTTGGCATGTAATATGGCTCCTATCTCTCTCTGGCAGTGGTCAGCGTTGTTCGTCGTAAGGAGGACTGTTCAATGGAAACCTACCTCACGCTTTTGTTCTTCCATTTGTCGCACTTCCACCAGTTCAGCCCGGTGTCGATCGTGCGCAGAAAGCAAGGTTTCAGCCACCAAAACTCGTGCAGCCCAGTACTGCTCGACCTTTGTGCGGGGCGCTGCAGCCAGCGGTGCCGAGAACCATGTACCCCTTCCTTGTAGGTTTGCAGAAACGCTACTCCAGTTGTCGTCCCGAGCCGAGGCGGACACCTTCATCCCACTAACTGCCAACTGCATGGTATGCGACATTGCAATGGAGTTGGACGCGTTTGCGGACGGGGCCATCGTAGAGGGCTCGCTGGGTCGCGGTTTCCTGAGTCTGTTCATGGCGGCACGCTGACCATAGGAAACACGACGCTCCAAAGTCATTACCACCCTGTCTCCGCCGGCGCCTCGTGTCAGAGTAAAAACGGCGAACACAGGTTGTCCACACGACGAAAAGGAACGTATAAGTGTCAAATGAAATACACCCAGAGATAGTACACCTAGATCCGCCCTCCGCTGTATACAGGTAGATATGTGCAATAACAACAATATATCACATCCGCAGCAGCGGGCGAGCCAGTTCACAACTTGGCAGCATTCACAGCCAACTTCTGCTGTAGCTTAGCCTGGTGTAATGGGCGCATCAGTACCGAGGAACACAACATGTCACACATTTGACTCACGTTGACAGCATCCATGTACTCGTCTGTGATCACCCAGTGTTCTCTCTTCATGTCCTTGCCATGGATGGCGAGCGCAAGGTCCTTAGTCATGATACCATCAACATCGATAACCTCGACACAGGCCGCCTCGAGGGCCTCGCAGAAACGCTTGAGTGGCTCGTTGCCATCGAGCTTGGCACGGTGGAGGAGACCGCGTGTCCATGCAAATATCGAAGCAACAGGGTTCGTCGACGTCTCATTGCCCTTTTGGTACTCACGGTAGTGGCGGGTAACGGTACCGTGTGCAGCCTCACTTTCGACGATCTGGCCATCCGGCGTAATGAGTTCACTGGTCATCATGCCCAACGAGCCGAAGCCCTGTGCGAGGATGTCAGACTGAACGTCACCGTCGTAATTCTTACACGCCCAGACAAATCCTCCAGAGGATTTGATAGCTTGGGCAACCATGTCGTCGATAAGACGGTGTTCGTAGTAGATGCCGAGCTTCTCGAATCCAGCCTTGTACTGGGTATCATAGATTTCCTGGAAAATGTCCTTGAAGCAACCGTCGTACCGCTTCATGATGGTGTTCTTCGTGGACATAAACTATACGCAGACTGAGTACATGCACGTGCGCCACGGAGATGAAATTGACGTACGAGAGGCATCTTCTTCGACAAGGCCATCTTAAACGAGGAGTGTGCGAAGCCTGTGATTGACTAGGGGAAGACCGAAATGAAAGGCTGCATTGTCGACTCGTGCAAACAAGCATACCTCGTCGGTGTTGTACATGCTCATAGCAACGCCCTTGCCCTTAAAGTCGTAGACATCGAGCGTGGTTGGTGCACTACCGTCAGCGGGACTGTAGACAAGCTGTAGCTTTCCAGCTCCAGGAACGACAAAGTCGGTTGAACGGTACTACCGAAGGTCAACACGGAGCACCGCGCGTATCAGGAGCGGAACTGACCTGGTCACCGAACGCGTGACGGCCAATGACGATGGGATTCACCCAGCCTGGAACCGGTTTGGGAATTCGCTTAAGGATG
>JBBPKJ010000540.1:0-22104 GCA_038089195.1 Brasilioporus rufonigricans | reverse complement strand
TCCTCCTCTTTGGGATAGACATCCCAATGTTCGGTCAGAGAGTCAGGTTTGGCACCTAAGCATCCAAGGTGGAAGTGGATGACCATATTAAACTTGAAAAGGAACTCCAACCAATGGGCTTGTCTGCGGGTCAGGAGTTTAGTGGTTGAGAAGTATTCCAGGCTCTTATGGTCAGTAACAACGTCAATAGGTGTACCAGAACCTTCAAGGTAGTGCCACCAAGTCTGGAAGGACTCATGAATGGCTAGCAGTGCCTTGTTGTGAGTATCATAGTTGAGTTCCAGGGCTATAAGAGTGCAGAAATAGAAGGCAATAGGCCAGACCTCCTCATCCAGAGACCAGAGGAAAAGAATACTGGTGATTGCATAATTGAAGGCATCAGTCTCAATGATGAGTGGAGTGTCAGGAACCCAATGGGTGAGGATCAGAGCAGAGGTGAATGCCTCTTTCAGGTGATGGAGGGTGAAACAGTAGAAGTCATTGAAGTCCCAGAGGGCACCCTTATTGGTGAAACAAGTGAGCGGAATGATAAGACTGGGGTAATCATGAATGAAACAGCAATAGAAGTTGGTGAAACTGAGGAAGGATTGAATATCTCAGACTTTCTGAGGCTCAGGCCAATCAAGGATAGCCTTGACCTTGTCATCAGACATGGTGAGCCTATAGGGCAAAAGTTGATATCCAAGGTATTCCGTAGAGTCAGTATGGAATTTGCATTTTTCTGGCTTGGCATAAAGGTCGTGTTTCTGGAGTCATCAGAGGACTTCATGGACATGCTCCTTATGGAATGCCTTATTGGTGGAGAAGATCAAGATGTCATTCAAGTAGACAATCACAGAGACGTCAAGGAGATCAGCAAAGATAGAGTTGACAAACTGCTGGAAAGCTGTGGATGCATTGGTCAATCCAAATGGCATGACTAGCCACTCATATGAGCCATAGCATGTTCAGAATGAGGTTTTCCATTCATCTCCATCAGTGATGTGGACAAGATGGTACATGTGCCAGAGATTGAGTCTAGTATAGATTTTGGCATGGCTTGGAGCATCAAGGAGGTTGGAAATACAGGGAAGGGGGTAGCAGTCTTTCTTTGTGATCCTATTGAGTCCTCAGTAGTCTACACAGAGTCGGAGTGAACTGTCTTTCTTACAGACAAAAAGGACAGGGGCCACATGTGTGGAGGATGATGAACAGATAAATTCCATGGCTAAGTGTTCATCAAGGAAGGTCTGGAGGGACTCAACCTTGGAGGATGAAAGGGAATAAGTGGTGCCAATGGGAGGTGAGGTATCTTCCTCCAAGTTGATTTTAAAGTTGAAATTGCAATGCAGAGCAAGAGTAGAAGCCTTGCTTCTGCTAAAAATGTTTGCAAAATCATGATGTTCCAGAGGAACACCAGAGAGGTCAACTGGGTCAGGAGGGGAAGTGGCAGCAGAATGGAGATTGCTTTCTAGGGGGCAGATACACATGCTAAATTGCACAGATCCTTCAAGTCAGCAAGCCAGGGCACTGATAAGTGCTACTGCAGCAGCCTTGCAATTGGAAAAATATGGTAGACCAGAGGGTATGGGGTCAGCCTGAGGTGGAGGGGTCAGAGGCTGCAGAGGCAAGCTCAGGACTGGCATGGACTGCTCTGATGTCTGGAATGAGATATTGCTAGAAGCCCAGTCAATCAATGGATTGTAGTGGGTTAGCCAGTTGTGTCCCAGGACAAGGGGACAGGATCCATCCAGTGGAGTGACATAGAATGTTATCGAAGTGATGTCACTGGTTTTAAAACAGATTGAGAGGTTGATAGCTTGGAAATAGTAGAATTTGAGGATCCATCAAAAAGTCAGAGTTGAAGTGGAGGAACAGAATAGGTCAAGAGACCATGATGATTTATGAAGGCAGAGTCTATGAAACAATCAGAGGATCCATGATCTAGAAGAGCTGGGAAAGGTGGAATTTCATGGGATAAGAGGGAAACGGAGGGCATAAGGGATTGTGGATCTAAAAGAGCAGATGCATTTAGTCTAATCTCCTTTGGTGCATGTAAGGAGTCAACACAGCCTCCAGATTGTGTGGAGTCACAGAGGCTGCTTGTTATTTTTTCACCTCCAGAGCAGAGGCTTCTGGTTTGGCTTCTGGAGTTGCTATCTTAGCCATGCATCCCTTGGTTGTGTTCTTTGTGGCCTTTGAACAGTTATTGGCCCTGTGGTCATCCCCAGCACAGATTATGCAAAGTTTATTGTTGAAACGCCACTTATGTTCCTTGGGAGTGAGTTTGCCATCCTTGCCAAGCTTGGTCAACAAGTCTGACTTTGGTGTAGTGGATGTTTTGGTGGAATTGCTGGAATTAGATGACTTGGTGTTATTGTTATTAGACTTACCCTCAACTCCTTGGAGCTGGAGGTGCTAGTGGGGAGGTTTTGTCAGAACCTTTGGAGGCATTGTTGTTAGAGGGTTTTGCCTGGTGACTAACCTCTGATCTACACTCTCAGTAACATGTGTCAATGGCATGTGTGAGTTGGCAGAGTTCTACAAGGGTAGGGAGTTTCCCAACATGCTGTTACATTCAATCCAGGTAGGACCGAGACGTAGCTCCTTTGATCTAGTATGCTAATACAACTGTTGGAGTTGTAGCCTACAATACAGTGAAGTATGTAGGACTTGTCTGGAGGCAGGAAGTACAAAGACTAGAGTGTGGAACAGGACCTATGATTGCAAGGTGTTGCTGGAGGTAGTATAGGAGAGGATCCAAGTGAGGATCCTTAGTACAGAGGGACCAGGTACTTATAGTGTCTAGGAATGTGCATGGACCAACTTAGGGCTGATCAGAGATAAGCATGAGTCAGAGATAAGATGGAGATCAGGAAGTCAAGAAGCAAGGAAGCAAAGAGCTGCAAGAAGATCAGAAGTAATAAAGAAATGGGGATCAAGAAGCAGAGTGGAGATGATTGTGGGAAGATCAGAAGCAATAAGTGACAATAAGATCTATGAGTCAAGAAGTATCATGTGACTGTGGAAAAGTCACATGATGAGAGAAGTCAGAATCAAGAAATGGGAAACAAGGAACTTAGCTAAGGGTTGGCTAAGTGATCAAGAAGTGAGAAAAGACAAGAAAAGGCAAAAGAATAGGGGCAAAGAAAGAATAAAATGTAACACACACAAGATCTCATCCTTGATATGGTCTGGAAGTCCATTATAGAAATGGTGCTGGAGAGCACCTTCTCCATAGCTCTGGACTTGGAACATGATCCTGTTAAATTTGACAACATACTTATTAATTTTCTGACTGTCCTTTATAGTTAGATTGTCAAGCTGATGCTCTGCATCTCCAACAGGGTCATGCAGTCCAAAATTGATCTGGAGCTCCAGGACAAACTCCTTGTAGTTGTCCATCCAGATTGGGCAGAGTGCTGGATGTTCCATTTGGAGGAGGTCTAGTTTGAACCATTCCAATGCCATACCCTTAAGGTAAGACTGGGCAAAGGTAACTTTGGCATGGTCGGTGGCAAAAGCCTTGAGATGGTTTTGAAAATTGAGTTTGCATTGGACTAGGAAAACCTGGAGTTTGCAGGGGTCAATACTGTCAAACTGGTCTGGTTACCTGACTTTGGTCCATTGCATATGCTTGGGTTTGTGACAAGAGGAGTGAGCAAGGCTATGAATGGCACTAGCTAAGTTGCCAAATGTGCTGCATGGAACTTGCTCTTCATCTGAAGAAAGATTAAACTCATCATCAGGGATATCACTGTCAAACAGGTCATCTCTGAGGTCACTTGAGGGGTCATCTGGAGAGTGAAAGGTGTGATCTATCAGAGTATGGAGTGATGGTGAGCTTTGGAGAGGAACCTCTATGCCATTGGGAATTTCCTCAGTGCAGGCTCCTGGGGTTGGGGATTGTGGAGAAGCAGGGACCTGGAAGGCAGAACCTGGAGTTCATCTAGTGGAGAAACTCTGAAACTGGCTGACAAGGTCCAGACCTCTGTGGCTACTGCTGAAAGTATGGAGGGTATCCTGTGCATCAGTGAATGCATGAAAACATGAGTGGGTAACTCTAGTCACCATGATAAGACTCTATGCAAGTGGAGTCTGAATATACTGTTAAACTATTGTTGGCTTGGGCAACGTGCTCTGAGTAAACTCCAAAATACCAGAGTTGTTGTATTGGTTGGTCTGGGACTTGGCTTCACTTTATGTGGTATGCCTTGCATAGATCTAGTGTTCTGATTTCAGAGGATCGGAGGTCAGAGGAGAGTTACTAAGAACTCAAGTCAAAGAGACGATGAACAAGATGAGAAGAGCCAAGTTCAGTTGGACGGAGTAGGACAGAGATGGACAGAGATAGAGAACATCAAGTTCTTTTGATATTCAGACTGAGATATACAGGACAAAGTATGGAGATTATATAGTAAGTTGGAGGCAGATTACTGAGATAGAAATGAGATCAGGTAGACATACAATGTGCAAAGGTATGAGGTTGACACAAGAGTGACGGGGTGTCAAGATAAAACAAGAATGGAGAGATGTCAGAGTAACATAGGAACAGAGATGTCAAGATGATGTAGGAATGGAGATGTCAAAGGACAGAGGAACTAAGATGTCAAGGTGAAACATATTCAGAGATGAAAGTATGGAAATGTGGAATGGGTCCAGAGAAGATAAGACAAGACTTAACAAGAATAGTTTGGAGTTGAATAAGATAGTCCAGAGTTGGGTCCAGAGAACTGGAGTTTGACTCAGTGGAGTTTGGTATATGACACTTTTATATTGTGCAGAGATGTCATTTTTGTTGAGGTAGTCAAAGAGTTAAGCATTGTCTACTCAATTTACCATGACATGATGAGGGGGTTTTACTGGAGAATTGATTTTAGTTGCCTGTTGGATCAGGGCAGTGATGTGGAGTTGGTAGAGTTCCAAGGATTTGTCTATGGATTCAAAGATGGACAGCTGTTGTTGCTTCTAGTCAATGAAGGAATTGGCTTCTTTAAGCCAAGGTAATCCCAGGATGACATTTTGGTTTCTATAGTTCATAACATAGAAGGTTGCTTTCTGGGCAATTCCTTCTATGTATGGAAAAGAAGAGTTCCGTGGTGAAGAGAATTTTACTGGAGGAGTTGATTGAGGAGTCTACATTCCATATTGGAACTGGCTAAGAAAGTCATGTGGTGGATACTCAGTGTTTTTGTACAAACTGCCAATCAAGGCAGTTGATGTCTGCTCCACTATTGACTAGAGCTGAGGTTTGATGGTTTTCAGGATACTGGGGACAATGAGCTCCAGGGGAATCAACATGGAATTGAGCTTCATTGTTACTGTTACAGAAGTATCTTTAGGGGATGATCACATCAATCAAGGTCCCTGTTTCAAAAATCCTTCATAGGAAGAGAGAATTCCACTTTGCAACTGTGGTCTCTTCTTTATTATTGTCTAACTCAACTAGCTTTGGAAGCTCTTCTTCAACTTTGGTCACTGCTTTCTTGTTGAGGAGATATTCAAAATTTCTATCTCTTGGCTAGTGATATTGAAGGCATAGTCCTTTCTTTCTATAATCCTCTCTTTCTTTGTCAAAGAGCTTTCGAAGCTTGACCATGTCTACATCCATGGTGTTTGGATCTCTTTTGACTTTCAGGGTGAATTGTCACTGGGAGGTATAGAAGGGTTTATATTGGATTGGTGGTTTTGTTGGGTGATTTCCTGGGCATGAAGGCTTTTTTCATAGAAGAGCATTGCCTTGTCATATCAATCAGAAGTAGTAGTTGGTACAGTATCCATAGAATAGATGTGGGTCATAATCCAGGATAGCAGTCTGGCAGAATAGTATTCAATGAGGACATCATTTTAGGTTTCAAGTTCAGTGAAGACTGCATGGTTTTGGAATTGGGCAGTATATTCGGCTAGGATAGATGAGTAGGTTTTGTTGTCTTTGTTTTTGACCATTTGGATGGTGGCTAGCCAGGCTACTGAACTGGATTTGATGTTATAGTGTTTAAATGCCTTTTGGAATTTGGCTATAAAATCTCTATATTTGAGGGCAGTTACTTGCCCAACAGTGATGGCAGCAGCTCTGAAAATGGTTGCCTAGGTAAGAGTGGGCCCAATTCTGTATAGGACCCATGTTTTCTAAGCATTGTGATATGTGGCATCTACCATGACTTGGATGATCCAAATGAACAAGGACAACAAGCTGATAATATTATTGGTAAGTAAAAACTAATAAGATAGATTTCAGGCTAATGTTCTCCAATTCAACAAGAGGAATAGCAAAATGTTTATCATCCAGCAATTGATATATCTCTGCAGTCCTCTCCACTTACTCCTGAAGTTGAGGAACAATTTTTTGGAATGCTCAAGACTATTTCTGATAAATATATCACACCTAAGGATTACAATTTGTTTGATATGGAGCTTACTGATGCTGATGATGGCTTGATGCTTGCAATTGTTCCATTTGAAAATCATGGATCAAAAGCTTACACTATCTCCTTGATTGATCCAATATGGTATGCTTGTATCATACTCTGGATGCAGGCTATAGAATTACTCTGTGTTTTTGAAGTGGCTGGCCAATTAAATAGCATTTAGTTACAAAATCTGAACATGTTTGTTTGTTGGATAGTTTATAACACTGTCAGGTGTCTTTCCAAACCTTGTCCCACTTCCAAATCATGGCAGTACACAACAGTCCCATTACCCAAGTTGCCTTTGGTAGGGCCAATGTCTGAGCCCAACATGAAGTATTGTCAAGAGTGTACCAATGGCTCTCAATGCTACTGAGAGCTTTTCTCAGAGCCCAATTTGACAGTGAAATAACTCTGTTGTGAATATGGTCATGAGTTTAGCAAACATTCTGATGTACTCAATGCCATTCAGAAAAGCTCACAGACATGAGGGTCAAGCACTGAGTTGACATCTGAACCACATGCTGGCTTCTCTACTCAACAGTAGCTTTTGGATATATTTCACAAATGGACTGGAAAACAAGGTGCACCTTTGAGGGACACCAGATTTGGAATCATTGGACCATGTCTCACTGTAGTGAGAGATAAGACACTCAAAGGCTTCCATGGTCTTGATAGGGGTACATAGCCTGGTGGACAAGTTAAGGGCAAGGTGAGTATTCAAATGAATAGCTTAATATTAACTGAAGGACTTACAATTATGCAGTGATGAGCAGGTTCCCAAGCTCAAGCAACATCCAGAAATCAGACCATGGCTGGCTCTAGCAACAACAGTGTCATCATCAAAGTTGGTACATGAATATGCCTGGTCAATTATCTTGATGTATGTATTTTATCTCTTTCAAAGTGTTTATGCACTAGTCTTAATGTATCATGGTTAGGACAAGGGCCACCTGCCAAAACAGATCCACTTACCCTCTTGAGTGGAGATTCAGTGCATGATATACTGAGGATGTATCCATGTTGGATAGTAGGCAGAGCAGTTTGCATTCAATCAGAAATGGAATCACCAGTAGGTTGATGAATACCTATATTACATAGTGTTTTGGAAGCCCTTCAAGTATCTGGAAAAGATAATAAAAGGGAAAGAGACAGACAGAATGCCAAGATGGCAGTGGATTTTAATTAGTAAGAAAAAACAATGGTATAAAATTGTCAGTGTTGGGAAACCAACAGGCATGGACTTGGCCTTTCATTGTGGTCGCCAGAAGTGCCCTGCAGGAGATGCAAATATTATCATAGGTATATGCTACCATTGATATGCTGCCAGAAGGTTTGAAACTTGCACATTTAATAGCACTTTGCCTAAGAATCCCATTCAAGATGCTTGCATCCTAGGATTTGAAAAATGAGGAGATTGATCTTTTTAATTCAGAGCTAGAAGTAATCAGCTCAGAGATTGATAAGGAGCTGATACCAGCTCATCACAAGAGTAAGTTTAGCCATGTTTGGACCATAGCATAATTACTAAGCAGGGTAACTCATAGTATTGAAATGCACAAGGCTGACTGCTGGCAGCTTAATTATTGATTTGAGCTCTGATGACCAGCTTATGGTCAAATAAATGTAGGTAATTAGAAGGCCAAGGAGCTAATGAACAAGAAGGCAGTAGTTTGAAGGATAAAAATAACAATATAACTAATCCACATAAGTTGTTCTCATCCTTGAATTCAGATTTGATGATGATATACTCAATCTCATCTCTAGTCTTCTTTGTATTGTGAGAAGCAGATTATCATTCAGAGGACATGTGTCAAATGTCCATTTCATCCCAATGCCATCAGAAATCAGAATCCATGGCAAATACAATTTTATGTAAGAATCTCCCTCTGTCTTATGCATAGGATGTAATGACCCATTCATTCATAGTAATCAAGGTCTCAGAACCCTTCTTTCTGGCTTTAAGGAAAGTTACTCCACCTGTCTACTTTGTTGAACCAAGCTGGGATAACATCATTCTTTCTGGCATGCCAGATCCAGCTAGCCCTTTCTCAGCATCTTGTACAAATCCATGGTCAAACAAATACTTTCTTGATGATAGTTATTAGTACTGAGTAGCTTTTGCTTGAGCTATTCACTTTCATTAAATGATGACCACCCTTTTAATCCTTTGGACCCTGTTATGAACACCAACACAAGAGCTTGGAAATCACAAAGGGTAAGAGACAAAAGAGCTAGTATTCATTTATACAAGTGGAATATCAAGCATGAGGAGCTCAGATAGTATATGCCAATGTGTAAACACTATAATGTCATGGATGGTCTGGAGCATGAATAGGTGAAGAAGGAAGAGAGTTTCTAACTCCCCTCTCAGAGTGAGAACTCTGGGCAAGCAATGGAAACCTATTTAGTGACATGGCACAAGCAGGCCATAACAATTTTGGTAACCTGTGTGGTTAAATCATCAGAGGGTGAAACAAACTGAACAATGGATTGGAGATGTTTAAAAAATGAATTTATTTATTGTTTGCAATGAGAATACTTTTGGTGGTCATGGTGATGGGTAGAAGCATGATGAGACACTTGGAGATGTTAGTTGCTATGGTGGCAACAGTGGCAGTGTGAGGGGCTGAAATCTCAGTGACATCTACTATATCTGTGTCTTAAATGGCACAGCATTGAACTAATTGTTGCAGCAAGTGTTGCAAAGCAACATGCAGGTGAAAACATACATGAAGGCATATGAAGGAAGGTGTCTATGGTAATTATTATAAAAGGCAGGTTCCTTGACATACCATTTCACCTTTGATTTCCCTGAGCCAGTAGTGGTGGCAGCAGAAGCAATGGTGGGAGCAGGAGCAGATGGTGCAGCAGGTTTCACTGGTTTCTCCTCACATTGGATCTTCTTCAAGATGTTGCAGATGGAATCTTCCAATGTCTTGACTGACAGCAGGCTAGCTTACTTTATTGCAAGTTTTAAAGCCCTTTCTTTGTCTTTTCACCTGGTCAATGATGGCAGGATCACTGACATGGAAGATGGAAGACATGCAGATATGGCCATCCATCAGTGAGGCAGTGGAGATAGCAGGGAAAATGGCACAAGGCATGGTAGCTTCTAAGGCAGGAGACTGATGATGGACTTGTGGTGGCATCATTTGCTCTCCTAGTGTGTTTGTATATACTGTGATGCAGGAAGGACTAGCAAGCATAATTGCTTCAATTTGGGGAATACCTGGGAGCAATCCTGTTACAGTCACATAAGTTGTTTATAGTGACAATAGGATAGTACTTGCATGTGGTGAAGTCTGCAGTGATACAGACAGAAGGGATGAGCAGGAAGGGACTGTGCTCTGCAAGAGACAATCCACTCAGGGATGACTATTGTTCTGGTGTACTTGTTGTGGAGGAAGACTCTTGCAAGTCAACATCTAAGATGAAGCAGCACTTGGAAAACATGTTGTTGGGTATGCATGTACTGGTTTCAAGGCCAGTAAAGGTGCTGGTAAGAATGCTTTTGCTACCTTTTCCATGTTTGCAAGCAGTACAGAAGGAAAAGTAGTCATATTTAATGCAAATAGATTGATCAGATGTTCATATGTGTTTGCTTGTATGTTTTGTCTGATATGCACTTTGACAATGCAATGATGCATATGCATGAGTTTCTGGAATGCCCTTCAAGATAGGGTAGAGATGATCTGCTGACAGCAGGAGCAGGCCTGGGATGTCAGCTTAAAAGACAAGGAAGACAAGGGGAACATATCAATGAGCTAATCATGAAGAGGACTAGTGGAATGCAGGAATATGGATGGAATGTGAAGTAGTGGACTACAAAAGCTCACAGCTACTGAGTGTGGTGGAATGTGGATTGGGATGGGTGGGAGCCTAGCTTGACCACAGGAAATGCTAGGAGTGAAGAGCTGGTAGCAGTGGTGGCACATTTGATGTTATGTTATAAACATCAACATGAGAGTTTGGGAATTGTGAAGAGTGAGATGGAAACTGTCACCAATGAGAATGATCATGTTCTCCTTGGTGATGTGACAGAGCTAGTAGATCCAAGGAGGTCAGACATAGCCTTGTTGAGTTTGATGTCCAGCTTATCTGTAAAGAAAGTGCCACCTGTGAGGATGGCAAGGTCACTGATGGTCAACTTGTGGTTGTCACCAAAGCTGAGTGCCTTGATAGCAGCAACCTGCAGCTGACCATGTAATTTGTTGAGAACACTAGCAGTCAATGCCTCTTTGTTAACATCCTTGGCAATAATGAACAGGGAATAATGCAACTATGCAGTGGCTTCCAACAAAGGAAGAATGTCTTGTAGGGCCAAGACCTTCTTCTCACTCAATAGAATGAGTGGCTTCTTGAACTCAACTTTCTGCACCTTGACATTCATGATGAAATAAGGGCAAATGAATCCACAGTTGAAATGCATGCCCTTTGTGATTTCAATCTTGTCTTTGATCATACAGCCCTCCTTGCTGACATTTTCCATGGCCTGGATGATCAAGTTGCCAACATGTGTATTATCATTGGCAGAAATGGTGGCAACCTGGGCAATCTCTGCCACTGTCATCACCTTCTTTGCATCTGTGGACAAGGACTTGACAACACAGTTGACAACTGCTTGTGAGCCATGACAGAGGTCCATGAGGTGGCATCATGCAGTGATGTTCTTGATATCCACTGTTTCCATGGTCATCCCATTGCCTGCAATTTTATTCATCTTTTGGACCATGTCTTGAATAAGACTGTGCAATTACATGAGCATGTGAATTACACAGGCAAAGGAGGACATGGGCTTACTGCATACTGAGATCCTCAAACTTGTCCTTGAGTGTGATTGACCTGGTAAGCATGACATTGTCTTGTTGGAATTGGCAAGTGCATGCACAGCCATGATTTCAACCCATGCTGTTGATTACCAGTGCCTGCATGGATCAATGCACCACATTGCCTGCATACCTAGTGTCATATGGACTATCTATTCACCCACATCATGTACCTTTACCCCTTATTGGATATAGTAGCAACTTTTTTGTATATAGTCCATACTGTTCACTTTGGAACACCTTAGTCCATTGTACCACATGTGACTGAGGTGAGTTTCTCATACCATAATCATTAACTACTCAAGCTGACCATATATAGAATGCTGTCCTTCAATGGGTAAATATCCAATATAGTCTATTGTACTGCACATGACCAAGAACACTATCCCTCAATAGCTGCATGCCATCTCTAGTGACTACTTTACTAGAGTATTCTACAGGTTATGAGCCCTGCTTGCACTGCCAATTAATTAATAGACTCACCTGATTGCACCACCATGTTCACTGCTCTCACCACAGATATCCTCTCAAGTAATTTCCTGAAGCTTGAAGTCAAGGGGATAAATTGAGCAATTTTTGCTTTCCATTTTCAGGCTGCTGTTGAGGCAAAAGACCTGTTGGGTCACTTTGATGGGATCACTATATACCCGAACCACCAGGCAACCACTGCTCAACCTCTGAGTGCTGATCAAGTAGCTGAAAACATGAAATGATTAAAGGATGAACATATGGCAAAGTACCTGTTGACCCAGCACATCCAAGACTCAACTACACTATATGTCTACAAGCTAGCAAGTGTATCAGCTATGTGGACAGCAATCAAAAAGGAATATACTGAAAAGGGGGCTTACACACAGATGTACCTGCAAACATAGTTCTTGAACTCAAGATTGCCAAAGAAAGGTGACATGTGCCAATTTCTCAATGAGCTGCAGATGAAATGAGAAGAGTTAGTAGCTGTTGGCATGAATATAAATGAAAATGATTACCATTCAACAATCATAAAATCTCTCCCAAATTCCCTTGCCAACTTTGCATCAAGTCAGTTCACAGCTGCTCAACTATTTAGCTCAACAAAGACCCTAGAACTAGATATTCTTATATCAGTAATTGCAGAAGAGGCAGACTGCCAGAAGGCCAAGTACTCACCATGTGCCAACAGGGATCAAGATCATGATGAGGCAATAGCTGCCAGATCATCAAATAGATCAAGTGTATGAGGGAAGTTGAGATAAGGCCCATGGAGACACTGGGCATGCAGCTTGACAGAGCATTTAGTAGCCTAGCATGACAAGAACAAAAATGAAGAAAAGAAACCCACTACTGGTACTGCAGATGTGGTACAAGATGATACCAACTTTGAAGATGGCATTTTTGGAGTCTGGGATGAGTGAAGCAATAATGAATTAATTCTGGGCATATTACCTACTGAGTCAAATGATGAAGACAAGGGGGAGACCATGGACTTGTTTTCAGTTGCCAATGAGGACATAATTGATGATCATTGAGATCTTGAGGAGTCTGGAGTGCTGAAAGTTGAAGATGAAGACTCAGTTGACTATGCTGAACCTGCTAAGGAACTGGAAAACACCACTATAAAGACAGCAGGTGCTGGTGAAGGAGTTGCAAGTGGGCTATATGAAATCAATGACAAGGAATGCAGTGGCAAAGCAATCATGTGTGTGCATGGTGTTCTAGGTGGGCAGTCAGTTGAAAATGGCAAAAACCACATACTAGATAAATTCAAGAGCATGCCACTCAATGAGGAGGATTGGGTAACAAGCAGCAAGAGCAACAAGCTTACTACACACAAACCTAAGGACATGTTGAAAATGCACAATGGCCTAGGCACAGACAAAACCACTGAAGATCAGATGGTCAAGGTGAATATCTATGGAGATGGTCAGGATGTACCTAAGGATGGTGCAGATGATCTAGGAGGTTACAATGCCAAAGCAGAGCCAACAAGCCATGCAAACAAACAAACCACACTGATGGATCATGCAGATGTGACAATCAAGTTAGATAGTGGTGAAGGCCCATGAACAGAGTCAGTAGCCAATGAAAACATACCTGAGGCTGAGCAGGAGAATGCCAAATGCAACATGAAGCCCATGGATGGTGGTACAGACAGTGATGACAAAGACTGAGTACTGTTATGTCTATCTGAGGATAGATGTAGCCTTGATAGACTGAAGTCAAGTGGTTTTGATGGGTCAAAGGTTTCTGTGATAAATTACACAGGAATAAGTACTTGGTCTAGGCAAGTACACATCAATAGTTCAATGGGTTTGATGGTAGCTCTTATTCAAGAATAGAGAGAAGTCTCTTGGTTTAAGGGGTAATATTTGAGGGTAGCTTGAGGAGATCTAGACTAAAATTACAGGGTATCACATGAGGGTTTATATACTCCAGGTATGAGTTAAGGGTAGGCATATATGGGTAAGCAACAAATAAGCAGAATGAGTCAGTGATGAGTAATTGATGACTAAAGAAGATGAAGTAATTGGCCAATTAGTAAAACAGATTGTCTAAGCAAGAATGCATGACTTGAACATACAAAGTTAAGTGCTTAGCAAAGTCAAAGATAAAGCATGAGAAAGGGTAAAAGACAAGGTGTAGAAACAAAGAAATAAAATGTAACACAACCCCCTTAGTATGCTTGAACACCAAGTCAAGCTTTCACAAGTCTAAATTATGAGAGGTTGGGGAACCCATCATGTTGGCATAGGCTATGTTATTGTAGATATTGTCTTCAGGTGAGGAAGAGCAAGGAATGGGAGATCATCATCTGGTAGTGACTCTTGCAGAGAGTGGTCAATAAGGAGGTCTGACTGGTTGGGGAGAAAAACTTCATCAAGTGTGATAAGAGGGTGGTCTGAAATGGGATTGTGTGAATGAAGAGGAGCTAGAGGAAGATGGTTCATTGATTCATTTGTCTAGGCATCTCCCCTGAGTATGTCCTAGTCTTCAGTTGAGACAATTGGGGCATTAATAAGCTGGGAATTGAACATGAACATATCCAAGTTGATGACATTGATAGCATCCTTCAGGATATCAGGGGTGACTAGGAAGAAGGGGTCAGTTTCTTCCAGCTTCATGCCAAGCATATTTAGTTTATTCCAGGACATATATTTCTTCTACATCAAGAGAAGATGAAGATGCAGAGGAAGTGGATGGAATGGATAATGCTACAGAGGATTGAGTTTGGTGGGATAATTCCCAAAGATATCTATCAAGATCCTGGAGAAATTCTTCCATCTTTAACTGATAAGCAAGGAGGAAGAGGGACATGGTAAGGTTTGATTGGACATTTGAGATGACAGTGGATAAGAGAGTGTAGCCAGGATCTTGTGAGAAGGAGTTTCCAATAGAGAGACAATGGAGCTGGAGGAATGCCTCATAGAGAGTGAGGAGAGGGGATCCAATATCTATGTGGGCAGAGATGGGGACTGTGAGGCAAGCATCTCAAGTATAGTCAAGAAGTCATTGAATGTAGACTTCATCTGGCAATTTGGATCATATACAATGAGCATAGAAAGGTAAGTCAATTGACTCAATCAGTTGACTAGATGGTGATGGTGCAATATAGCATGGTAGGTGGATAGTGGTGATGCTCCATCCAGGGATGGCCTGGGTAAAAGACATTGTAATAGAAGATTCAGTGTTTGAGAGGCAAGAAGGGGAGATAGGGTAAAAGGCCATATTTTTGTACAAAGGTTAACAGTTTAGAAATTTTGAATGAAGAATGATAAGGACAATGGCAACAATTAATCTGAGAATCTCAAAGAATAGAATGAAGGCAAGGGATAGGAGGTAGTGATCTTTGGTGATAAGCATTCAAGGGGGCACTCATGCAGAGGCACCTCATCTTGAAGAAGGTTTCAGGGGAAAGATGGAGGGAAAGCATTTCTTATAGTCTTCAAGGGCAGACTTTGAATGTTTGAGGTGGGTTTCTGGTTTCCATAAATCATTGGTGGCAGAGTATCCTTTCCATCAGATCAGGAATCAAAAGCCCATCAAAGTCTTCCAATGTTTCAGAATTCATTTTATTTCAAATTCTTCATTTCTATTGATGAGATCAGGCAGTGGTCATGGGAAATTCCTTTTGTGGATTTCATTTTCTCTATATGGAGATAAGAGGAAAGCATGGAAGACTGGGTGAATTTTGTTCCATGTGAAAGGAAGGCAGAGTTGGTAAGTGATTAAGGATAAGACTCTAGTGATGGGAAAGGGTTCTTCTCTTTTTAGGGCAAACTTGAGATTTGGAATGGAGCATTTGAGATTCTTGGCTTCTAACCACACCTTTTGTCCTATGGTGAATGGTGTGAATGTTTTCTTTGTTCTGGACATCATGTTTTGTTGAGTGAAGTGGTGTGCTTCCAGGGCTTTGTCTCTGGTTTCTTGGAGGATTTTAATGCATTCCTCAGCAGCAGGTACATTGGTAGAGATAAGGGCCAATGGGAAAGGATGGGGTTCATATCCTATCATGAGAGAAAACAGGGATTTGCTGGTAACAGAGTGAAGGCAGTGATTATGTGTGAATTCTGCCATAGGTATGTGTTCAGACCAGGAAGATGGTTGGTCACCACAGAAGATCTGAAGATACATTTCAATCTCTTGATTGACTCATTCCATCTCTTCATCTGTTTGTGGGTGGTAAGCAGTGGATAGTGATAGGTCATAGTTTAGGAGTTTTGCTAAGGCTTTGGTGAAGAATGATGCAAATTTGGGGCCCTGGTCAGATATGATTTTGTTGTAAAGTCCAAAATGAGTGAAGACTTTATGGTAGAAAAGAAGGGCAACTTCTTTGGCAGTTACTGTTTTTTTTAGTGGGGCAGAGAATTACCCTCTTAGTAAGGCCATGGTCCATCATAACCAAAATGGAATCAAAGGTGTTGGAAATAGGAAGATCAGTGATAAGATCACAGGAGATTTATTGAAAAGATAGTGTAGAAGAAGATGGAATAGGGGTAAGCAGTGGGGTGGTTGGATGCATGTTGACTTTATTTTGCTAGCAAGTAGAGTATCCATCAATGTAATGTTTCACAAAGATGGCAAGGTCCAGCCACCAATACTCAGAGGCAACTAGTTGTTGGCTTTTTAGAACACTGGGGTGTCCTGTGGAAGTGTGATCATGACATCACTGGACAATTTATTTTTGAAGGTCTCCAGTAGGAGATATGTAGACATGTCCTTTGTAGGTGAGGATGTTTCCACAGAGCTGCCAGTCAGAGAGATTGGATTGAAGTTGGTAGAGGAGATCATTAATAGCTTGGAGTTTCTGTAATACAAGGAGATTGTTTGTTGATGCTTCAGAAATGATCTGGTATAGTCTGGAGTCAATTAGTTGTACAAAAATGAAAGGGGGAAGAAGGGTAGTTCCTTTGTTATTGGTGTTTTCTAGAACTAAGACAAGTCTTCATAATAGGATGTCTAGGCCAGCAAGGAGTTTTCCAGGTACATGGATCATTTTCAAGTCATAATCTGAGATATCAAGGAGCCATCTGGCTTGTTGTCAATTGAGTTGTTGTGGTTTTTGGAAGTAGGTGAGGTTTTGGTGATCAGTGAAGACTTGTACTGGAAAAAGAGATCTGAGGAGATACTGGCACCATTCTTTAAGAGCTCATAGGATGGCTGACAATTCTCTATCATAGATATTGCAGTTTTATTCAGCTGATCCAAAGGATTGGAATAGGTAAAAGCATAGGTGTCACTTGCTGTTTTCATCAGTTTGGAGGAGGATTGCTTCCAAGGCAAAGGCAGATGTGTCAGTGGTGATGGAAATTGGTTTAGAGATGTTAGGGAGTCTAAGTATGGATTTCTGAAGGAATAATCCTTTCAGGATTTCAAAGACCTCACCACAATTGGGAGACCATTTCCAAGGGGAAGTCTTTTTTGTAAGATTGATGAGTGGTCAGGGATGTTTGAGTAATCAGGGATAAATCATTGATAGAAGTTGGCAAATCCTAGAAAAGAGTGTACTTCCTTTACTGAAGAAGGGATGGGCCATTTGGTAATTCTGTCAAGTTTTATAGGATCCATGGCCACTTGTCCAGGTTTAACAATCATACCCAAGTACTTCACTCTTCAGTTGTGAAGGAGCATTTTTCTAGTTTCAGATGAATGTCTAGTTCTTTCATTTATTGAAGAACCCATTTGGTTTATTCTTTATGCATTTTCTTATCAGGAAAGAAGATGAGGAGGTCATCCATGTAAATAACCAACCACTCTTTGGCAATCATATCATGAAAAAAGTCATTCATAAACCTCTGAAAGGTTGTGGGGGAGTTGGAGAGGCCAAAGAACATGACAAGAGGTTCAAAAAGTCCTTTATGGATAATGAAGGCAGCTTTCCATTGGTCTCCATCTTTGATGTATACAATTGTTGTATTTCCACCTTATATTAAATTTGGTGAAGACTTTGGCATCTTTAAGTTTATCAATAAGATCAGAGATAAGGGGTAGGGGATAGGTGTCTCAAATGGTGTATTCATTGAGATACCTATAATCTTGGCAGGGTCTGAGTCATCCATCTTTCTTTTTAATAAAAGAGAAAGGAGAGGCCTGAGGAGATTGCAAGGGTTGGATTTTATAGGAGGTGAGGTTTTCTTTTATAAACTCCTTGGTAGCCTTTCATTCATTGGTGGTAAGGGGATAGAGCTTTCCAATCTTTAATATGAAGATCTCATCCAGTTGGATGGCATGATTATATGATCTAGAGGGAGGAATGTGATCTGTTGCTTCTTTAGAAAAGACCTCAGCAAATTCTTGGTATTTAGGTGGTAAGATTGTCTTTGGTTTTTGAAGTTCAGTGTTTGCAGCAAGTTTGGTTGCAAGGATTAACTTTCATACAACAGGTGATCCTAACATGGTGAATCTAGATCCAAATATCATTACTTAGTTGAAGGTCCAATTTTATTTAGCATGAAGAATGAAGTCCTCTGGACTTTCATATTGTGCAGAAACATCATTTTCACAAAGGAAATTGAAGAGTCAGGTGTCATCTATCTGACTTACCATGACATGATAAGGTTTTCATAGGGGTTTGAATTTTGTTTTTTTGTTGATTCAGGGTGGTAGCATAGAGCTGATAGAGTTCTGAGGATTTATTGATAGATTCTAAGATGGATAGTTGGCATAATTTCCAGTCTATGGTAGGATTGGCTTTTTAAGCCAAGATAAGCCAAGGATAGCATTCTAATTTGCACAATTCATAACATAGAACCTATGTTTCTTACTGGGATAGGCAGAGGAAGTCAGATGGTGGGTAGTATCAGAATTGACAAGTGCATGCACAGCCATGATCATGACCCACACTATCAATAACTGGTGCATGCAGGACCCAATGTGCCATATTGTCCATGTACCTACCATCATATGGATGCTCTATTCACCTGTGATAGCCCTTGCTGTTGACCCTTTATCCCTTGCCAGACACAGCAGTCATTTTTCATATATAGTTTATACTATTAGACATAAAACTCCTCAGTCCATTGTACCACACACAACTGAGATGAGCTTTCTCATACTGTAGTTGTTATCTACTCAAGCTGACCATATGTAATTAGCTGTCTCTCAATAGATAACTACCCAGTATAGTCTGTTGTACTGCATGCAACTGAGTTAGCTGTCTTTTGATAGCCACATGCCATCTCTAGTGCATATTTCTACAGGTAGGTGATATTTTTATATAAATTGCCAGTCCAGGCAATTGATGTCTGCTCTGCTATTGATGAGAGCCAAGGTTTCAATGGTTTTTAAGGTACATGAGATGATTGTTATGGTAAACCACCTCTGGTCTGGACTCTTCCTCATCATTTTCCACTTTCAACACATAACTCCCTTTCCTTATATTTTGTACTTCTATTTCTTGACAGTCTTCCTTCCCAATAATGTGCTCATCTACCCCTTGAACTGATATCCTTATGGACAATCTCCTTCTACAACACTTCTCTTGCAGTGTTGTGTGTTCTAATCTTTACACTTAGTCTTCTGTTCTTGACATTGCTAAGCCTTTTGTCTTACAGGTTTGATTCCTGTGTTCTGGCTTAGTCATTCCTCTTCACCTTGGTCTGTGCAGTGGCAGAGCCTCTCTTTCTCTCCATTTCTATATCATTCTATGCCTGCTCTTAACTACAATCAATGTGTAGTTAAAACTAGCTGAAGGCTTTTGACACTCTTCAGCTAGTTCTACATTTATTTAACACACTACTTTGCTTACTCTGTGTGATATCCACTTGTCCTATGCTTTCTAGACATTGTGTCTCTTTGTGAGTACCTCCTAGAATCCAGAAACTATTGTCTCAAGCATAAGAAGTGCTCTCAACATTACAATGATGAGTTCCAAAGGGATCAACATGGAGTTTGATTTCATTGTTACTGTTACAAAGAAAGTACCTTCTTGGAACAATTGCATCAATTGAGGTTTCTATTTTAAAAATCCTTTATTGGAAGTGAGAATTTTACTTTTCTTACTGTACTTTCTTTGTCTTCATCATCTATTTCAACTAGTTTTGGGCCTTCTTCTTTGACCTTTGCCATTACTTTTTTATTAAGAGGGCATTTGAAGTTTCTGTGCCCAGGTTGGTGACATCTGAAATATAATCCCTTCTTCCTGCATTCTTTTCTTTCTTTATCTGAATGCTTTCAAAGTTTTACCACATCTGTGTCCATGGAATTCAGATTTTTTTCAACTTTAGAGGACATTTGTTGCTGAGAAGGGAAGAAGGTTTTGTTGGGTTGCTGATTTTGTTTAGCAATTTCCTGGGCTCAAAGGCTTTTCTTGTAGAAGAGCATTGCTTTGTCATACCATTCTGAGGCTGTGGTTGGTATGGTGTCCATGAAGTAGATTTGGGTCATAAGCCAGGATAGTATTCTGGCAGAGTAGTATTCAATGAGAACATTGTCTTGGGTTTTGAGTTTAGCAAGAACTGTGTAATTCTGGAATTGGATGGTGTATTCAGCTAGGGTGGGAAATAGGAGTTGTCATTCTTTCATGTCATGTGGGTGGTGGCTAGCCAAGCTACAGTGCTTGACTTGACATTGTGATGCTTAAATGCTTTCTGGAATTTCATCACAAAGTCATCATGCTTAAGAGTGGTTACTCTTCCTGCCATAATAGCAGTGGTTCTGAGGGTAGTTGCCCAAGTGAGGGCAGGTCCCTTTGTCATAAAGGACAGGGCAAAGGTGATCTTCTTCTCATCTGTGTCATAGACTATAGTATTTATGTGAAGATAAAAGGCAATAGAGTTGAGCCATTGTTCTGCTTTGATAAAGTCTCCATTGAAGACTTTGGGGGTATTAAGACATAGATTGGTTGGTTTGGTGGACATGGTTGGGCTAGGTGGTTGAGAGGAAAGTTGAAACAATGGTTGTTGTTGTACTAGGGTTGGTGAAGGTGGTGTGGGAATGCTGGGAATGATGGCTGCTGTGGATAGCTGGTGGGCTAAGTTGTTACGGCTAACCCGGGTAGGGATAGACATAGCCTCTGGATTCTAGAGTTTGTCCTTTGGTCTAGTTCAAAGGATGTCGAGACGAATGAACTTGTTAAAGTTCCTAGAGTGCTCACTCGAAGTAGAGCGGAGTCTTCTTGGAAAGGAGATGGGATTTCAGAGGAGACTAGACTAAAGTACATAATTGAGAAGGCGAGATTTATATATGTACAGAACTGAGGCACGGACTAGATTAAGGGCAAGCATGGAATGGAATAGAATGCGAAGGAAGTCGGACAATTAGTAAAAGGAAATGACTAACGAGAATCCATGACTCGAACATGGGAAAGTAAAGGTTAGTCAACAGGAACCAAAAGCAATGAAGCGGAGACGAGAAAGTGAGTCGGAGTTTGAAGAAAAGAGTGAGTAAAAGAATAAGTCGTAACATAACCCCCTTTGTATGATTGACCCCCAAGTCAATCTATTTTACAAGTTATAGTCTGGTCCCATGGGGAATCCAGTCATGTTGGCGTAGGCAGTATCATCATAAGGATTGTCTCCAGGAGATGGTGATCTAGGAGGAGAAAGAGGAGGTGGTCATCGACGAGGTGCATAGCCTTCAGTGGAGATACAAGCGGTATTGCATCTATAAGGATGGCAACGAGGAGGGGACGAGGACAAGTCGGAAGAGATGTTGTGAGGGGTACGGCGAGCAGGACAGAGAGACTGTTTATGCCCTGGGGCCCATCGGAGACAGATGGGGCATTGATACGAGGAGCATTTGACTCGAGTATGTCCTAGGAATCTACAATGGAAGCAGGTGAACTGGTAGAGTGGATGGGAAGGAGGAAGAGGAGCGTGTCTTCCTGCTTCATGGAAGGCATACTCAGCTCGAGTGACAGCCTGAAGTTCTTCGGGATTAAGAGGGGAAGAGGATGCGGATGGAGTAGAAGACTGTTCCGGGATGGATAGATGGATGGGTGTGTTGTTCCAATGGTTCAGTTCTCGGAGGTAGCGGTCCACATCAGCCATGAATTCTCCAAGTTCAAGTTGGTAGGCAAGGATACCTAAGCCTCCGGTTAGTTCGCTTCGGATGTTGGCAATGACAGTGGAAAGGAAAGCGATGGTTGGATCAGTAGACTGGAGGTTTCCAACGTTTAGTCGCTGGGCTTGGAGGAGAGCGCGGTATAACGCGAGTAGAGGAGATCCCATATCTAAATGGGCAGTGATCGGTACGGCAAGGCAAGAGTCGTTCATGATTGTCTGGATGTGGGCAAGGTAAGGCCCATCAGGGAAGCCATCACGAATTCGGTGGGCGAGGGAAGGTATGTCGACAGAGAGGACAGGGCATCTAGATGGTGAAGTTTCGTTGGAGAGAACGGTCTCGGCGAGATAAACATTCCAGCCAGCGGTGGGGCTGGTGGAAGATAGGGTATTAGAAGAATCGGAGGGGGA
>JBBPKJ010000539.1:0-22123 GCA_038089195.1 Brasilioporus rufonigricans | reverse complement strand
GGTAGCTGTTGAGCTGTGTCGTTCCGGAAAGCGTCGGACTATGCACGCCTTTGATGCACGTCAGAAAGGGTGCCACACGGACACGTCGCCACCACTCACGCAGGAGTGACTCTCACCTCCAGCAGTTTCTACGTACATGTGGCTCGGCTTCCCAGTCCGAGCACACGCGCGAATGTGTTCAGCGACCGCGTTGACCAACGTCTCGTCAGAAGGAGCGGAGGACTACCTAGACTGTTGGATGAGGGGAAAACGTTTGCTGGTAGGGACCTCACCTCGACGCCCGACCTTTGAGACGCCATTCGAACTGCGAGGTGGGGACTAACGGGATCCTCGTACTGGAAGAGACAGTGCGTGTTGAGCAGATGCCGGTTGGGTCCAGCATACCGTTTGACATGTCTAGTGCACCCGTCAACGACGCTTCCTGGACTAATAACGGACCAACGTACGCGTCGTCCGCGTCCTGCGGTGCGCCAGTACTGACGGGCTTCAAATAAAATACGTTCTTGTTTTTAAGAGTGGAGGCGCGAACGAGGGCGGCCGTGATGACGGTCTTCCCGACGTCGGTGTTGGCACCGAATACCTGGTGAATGCGAAGGTGTCTATAGAGGTGGCTCATATCATCTTCGAAGGACGCAATGGATCAAATTTCAAGTCATGACTCGCCATCGGACTTTGCGGACGCGATCACCGACAAACTTAAATCCGTACTACGGCCACATCTACGGGCAAAAGTACACGAGCGAAGCGGTTTATGAACACAATAAAGACATGACCAGATGCCTTGGGGCGCTGTACGTATGGAGGTATGTTAACTGATGCAGCAGAACAATCAATAATATACATCGCGAATGTATTCCCGTGCCCATGGACCAAGTTCGTTATCCGCCATAGGGATAGTGACGCCAGACGCAGCAAAGTGCCGGGCGATGCTTCCCTTGGTGAGGGAATCGGCAGAGCCCACACATGGGGCATAGTCGACTTGGGGAGAGACGCTAAAAGCTTCTCTCCTGAGGATGTTCTCGTATGCTCCTGGCTCAGAGAAGAGCTCTGTGACGACCGCCATGAACTTTTGGCGGGATTCACGAGAGTCTGGGTCGTTGGGGAGCACGACGGGGCGAAGGCGGGCGACGGTTCGACTCGCTCTCATGTCTGTCGTAAACGGCCTTCCGTCTGCATCACGTCGGATGCCTTTGGGACAGGAGCTCGGATTGGCTGCGTAATACGCCACCCAGCACTCCACAGGGTCCTCTAAGCGAGGGTTGTTGAGGGGAGCGGGAAGCCTGGGAACAGAAGTGGGATGTTCCCAGTCTGGAGTGCGCCAGGTGGAGAGGAGGTAGCGCTGGACTTCAGTCTTTTGCTCCCTTGGGGTTCTATGCGCTTCGGAGCAGAGAGCCTTGACCTTGGTCAAGGCTTGATAATTGCCGGGCTGGTGGGCCGCCTTGATGAGGGACTGTATTTGCCTGATGCTCTTTGCGGGCTTAGGGGGTTTGTGGGGCTGTGGGAGAGCTGTCTGCCAGGGCTGAGAGGCAGGGTGCTGTTCTTCAATGAGCGACTGTGGGACGGGGTCGTCGTCGCCCGAGGGCTGTCCGGCAGACAACACGGCCGCGAAGGAACGGGCAGCGACGCAGTCTGGGAGCTGGGCCCGCGGCGATGCGGGAGTAGCCATCGGGGGAGAGACGTGCTGGGGAAAGAGGGACGACAAGAGCTCTTCGGGAGGGGTGGTGGGGGAGACGGGATCGGGTAGGCGGGGCAGCTGAGGGAGCTCGGGGGGAGAGCCTGCGGCGGGGACTGGCGGGGATGGCTTGGGTGGAGACTCGACAGCGTCGGCGTGCTTGAGTCTGTCCTGGAGCCTGTCGCAGTCAGCGCGGGTGGCGTCGAGCTGGGCACGGAGAGCGACGAGCTCTTCGCGTGCCTGGTTGCGCTCGAGACGGTAGCGCTCGGTGCTGTCGCGGAGATCGCGGTCCTCCTCCTTCTGGCGACGGACACCCTCTGAGAGACCCTTGTTGTACACGTCCTCGCGGGCGCGCTTCCGATCCTGGAAGGCGATCTGGAAGGCGGGCTGGTGCGGGGAGTAGCTGGCGTCGGCGACGTGTTTCATGTACGCGGAGCACACGTCGCAGCCAGAGGGGTGGACGATGCCATAGTCCTCGAGGAACTCCCAGGGCGACAGGAGGGTGGGGACGCCGCGGGTGTCTCTGACGGCGACGCGGAAGGGCTCGTCGCTGCTGGATAACGGGAACATTATTACTTGTTTTTTCTATGGAATAAATCAGAGTCGCTCGGACATGGTGGCACTGATATCCCAAACAACACGTGCCGGCCTTGCGGACATCGCCTGGCTTTGTTTGCCTCTGTTAGGATCCAAAGCCATCGCCGGTGGCTTGAACCTTAAATTCCCGTCCACAACCACCACGATGGCATCCAGACCCACCGTCGCCGTCCAGTCCCTCTCGGGAGGTCCGTCCCCGCCGTTCTCTCCGTCCCCGTGCTCACCTCCCCGCAGAGTCCTCCGGCTCTCTCCCCCTCCCCGCCGTCTTCACCGCCCCGATCAGGCTCGATGTCGTCGCCCAGGTCCACAGTCAGTTCCGTCCCTGCCCTCCATGCCGTCCCATTCACCCCCTTCCAGAGAGCATTGCAAAGAACAAGCGCCAGGCGTACGCCGTCAGCGAAAAGGCCGGCCACCAGACCTCGGCAGAGTCCTGGGGTACGGGTCGTGCCGTCGCTCGCATTCCCCGTGTCGGCGGTGGTGGAACCCACCGCTCCGGCCAGGTACATCTTCCCCCTCTTGCCTTCCCCCCCCCTCATCGTCTCCCTAGGCCGCCTTTGGTAACATGTGCCGTGGCGGTCGCATGTTCGCGCCCACCAAAACCTGGCGCAAGTGGCACGTCAAAGTCAACCAGAACCAGCGTCGCTTCGCCACCGTCTCCGCACTCGCGGCCTCTGCCCTCCCCTCTCTCGTCCTCGCCCGTGGCCACCGCATCGAGCAGGTCCCCGAGGTCCCCCTCGTCGTCTCCTCCGAAATCGAATCTTTCAAAAAGACAAAGGAGGCGGTCTCCCTCTTGAAGAACATCAACGCGTACCCCGACGTCGTCAAGGTCTCAAACTCTCGCAAACTGCGTGCTGGAAAGGGGAAAATGCGCAACCGTCGCTACCGCCAACGCCGCGGTCCCCTCGTCATCTACAGCGAAGACAACGGCATCGTAAAGGCGTTCCGCAACCTCCCCGGTGTCGAACTTGCCAACGTCAAGCGACTCAACCTCCTCCAGCTCGCTCCTGGTGGTCACCTCGGCCGCTTCATCATCTGGACCGAGGCTGCTTTCGCGCTTCTTGATCAAGTATTTGGAACCTTTGACAGCCCAGCCGTCTATAAGAAGGACTACATGTGGGTGTAGACACTCTTCTCCACATGTCTTGGTCTCACCATCTTGTCTCCAGTCTTCCTTCCGCCAAGATCACCAACCCTGACGTCACCCGTCTCATCAATAGCACGGAAATCCAATCCGTCGTCCGTCCCGCCAACGCCAAAACACAGAAACGACCCTGGACGCAAAAGAAGAACCCCTTGATCAACAGGGCCGTTCTCTTCCGCTTGAACCCTTACGCCAAGGTTCTGCGCAGACAGGAACTGCGTGCGTACCCCTTTACCCGGTCCTGCCTCGACGATACTCACCCTTTCCGTTTCCAGTCCGTCAGGCGCAAAAAGAGAAAAAGGAAAAGAAGAAGGGTTCCATTGCTGGCGAGGCATTCATTACCACCCTCTTCGCTCCTTGAAGCGGGTTCGTTTGTCGCTACGTCGTAGTCGCTTTTTTCTTGCCTTGTGCACCTATGTCATGCCCGCAAAATTCATGAGGGATATCCGCCAACGTTCACATGTACGCTCGATATTTCCAAAGTGGAGAACGGATAAACGGTTCGTATACGTAGGCTAATCGTAAAGACGTGACATTGTCATTAAACATGTCAACGCGTATTAAAGCTTGGACATCGACGGCATTCGCTGTCGCCTTTGGATGACAACCAAAAGATTCAAAGATATTACGAGGTATCGCAAATGCATTGGAGGAACCTAGTCCTTTTCCGTGACGCCGAAATGCCCCTCGGACAAATTGTTCAGCTTGTCCTCTTCCTTGTCCAGACCGCGCAAGCAAAGCCAAAGCACGATCGTAGTGACGCCCGACAGGATGGCGACGGACCCATAGTTCCACACGAGCAACGGATCGGCGGACAAGGCTGTTTCAAAAAAGATCCCGATCAGTCGACGCGCGATCGAGAAAGAAGACATGTACGCACAGACAAACGCCTCGCCGAGCGCAGACGAGAACGCGGTTGTGAACAAGAACAGGGACATGACGAGCGAGCGCATGTTCTTGGGCGCCTTGGTGAACGCGTACTCGAGCCCCGTGATGGAGGCAAAGATCTCGCTGAACGCGATCAGGACGTATCTGCCGGCAGACCGAGCCATCCACGGTGAGCTAGTCTGACAAGGGCGAGCGCGAGGATGATACTTACGATCCGGTCTGGATCCAGACGTTGAGGGGCGAGACGAGCGGGTTTCCTTGCGAATCGACGCATGTGCTGGCGTAGTTGCCGCACGGGTTCGTCTAAATATACGGTCAGCGCGCGTCCATTGGAGCGTACCGAGTAACCTGCCTTGTAGATGTAATGCTGGACGACCGCGGCCCAAATCATGGCCGCGGTTCCAGTGCCAAAGCCCCAGGTGATCTTCTTGACGGCGCTGAAATTCCATCCCCATCTATCGAACGCGGGGTATATCTGGGAGATATCAAGTCAGACTTGGAACCCACCACGACGATCGCTTGCAACCTACAAACAAGTCGCAGATTGGGATGAAGATGATGAGCGCAAAAGGATCCAAGTTGGACAAGACGTCGTTGGGAAGGCCGTGCGTATTCATGGTGGCAGCTTGCGAGGTCAGATTGTTGTTCAACTGGTTGTAGCACAGCCCTGCACACGAAAACATCACCATCATGCGCACGAGACGACTCAAAAAGATCCGCCTACAATAAATCGGGAACCACGCAAAGACGCTGCAGGCCTTGAAACCACGCCGGACTTCGTCCACCCAGTTGTCGTCAAACTTCATCCATGCGGGCTTCTCGCCGACCACCCTGGACGGCTTGGCGTTCTCCCAGAAATCGTCCGCGGTGAGTTGCTTGTAGCATCGAATAGGGTTCCAGCTGAAACGGCCATGAAGCGCGTAGCGCCAAAGACGCAACGCGGTGCCTAGCACAGAACCAGTAGGCGGGGAAACGCGGTATCGTCCGTGACCCATCCAGAGGAAGATGGGCGAGATGAAGAAGACGATAGTCGGGAGCAAGAATGCGAGCCAGTAACCCACAAACTGCGAGGTCGTGCGATGCTCAGAAATGGTGACCGGAATTGAAAGTATGCGAAGCTGTTACCTTTTCCGCGTAAACCATGCCGATTTGTCCGATAAGCGCGCCAATGTTGATAAAGAGATAGAAATACTGGATCGGCGGGTTGGATCAAGGTACGAAGTGTCAAAGGAAGAACGCGCACCATGTAGATTCTCGACGTCGTCTTGACAGGGTCAATGATGACACGCTCACCAGATTTGGTGACAGCAATGAAAGGTTTCGTGCGTCGGTACTGCTCGGCGACCAATGGGGAGATATTGGACTTGAACCCACCAGCGCCCGTGCCTGTGACGATGAGAGATAATATAAACAATCCAGTCGATGCCTTCCCGCCGATGATACCGGGAATGGCGGAGATGATCATAATGACATGGCCCAGCATGGCCAGTGCGACACTCCAGCATATCGTCTTGTAGCGACCCCAATAAGTATCAGCGATGTAGGCACCACCAATAGGGCAGATGTATGCCCTGGGATGATCACGTCTCAGTAGGACAAAATTGACTGGAACAAAATACTTGCCAAAACTGATAGAACGTAGTCAACCCAGTTGACATACGCTGCCCGCCGCCGAGTGCACCAGACTGCCCAAGCGCTCCACCGGCACCGGTCCGAGAACCGGGCGGGAGCGGTTGCTGAATGAAATTGACCTGTTGTTGGGAGTGGTAAGGTACCATCAGTATACGGAATGGCGAACTCCGTGTGATACATGTGTTCACTTACAAAAACAGCGCTGGCACCTTTCAAAAATAGAACTATTGAGCACTGACAGGACAACGATGGGTAAAACGCTTATACCATAATACTGGCAGAGGTCAGATGGGAACTCGTTCTCAACGGGGGATCAAAGCACATACCGAGAAACGTTCAGCCAACTCAACGACGGCAATCACTGCCAGAAGAAAACGTTACGATGGACGTAGGAAGGAGAAGACAACACATACTGTATGCAGCCCACGGAAGGGAGTCGGACACACGACGGAGAGTGGCCAACTCTTCTTCTGTTGGGAACTCGAGTCCCTCATGGGCACTGTCGACGTCGTCCTCCATGGTGGCTGGATCCTTCTTCTCAAGAGAGGCCTCCAGCGAATGACGTTGGTCGGCTTCCACCAATGCAGCGGGAATGCTGCGATCGAGCTCCAGACCGGCCATCCTGCTAGTCAAAGAGTGAGGACAAGGTCCAGAAGTGAGCCGACTTTTGTCCGGCCCCCTCTTAAAGTAGATCAGACGTGGTAATCACGCATGTGCCACTGATGCAGTCGCGTGGTACATTGCGATAACCAGCTAATCTGCACGGACTTACGAGATTGATGATATCGTGACGTGCTGCCACGCTTACCTACGTTCAACTACCCTGGTTCAACAGCGGCCACAGCTCACCGTTTCAACGTCCAATTCGTCATAGCCAATCTACGTTCGGGCGATCCACGGCTTCTATATGCCGAATCCTCCAACGACCGATTTGAAACGCTAAGCGTAGTCCTGCATTGGAAAGCACGCGGTACCTCCAGGAATAGCAACAGCGTGGCGGATCCGTTTGAGCCAGCATTGAAAATCGAGTGATCGTGGATACTGTGCCTGGCATGGGACCTGGCTGGCGTGCCTTAAATCACCGTGAATCGACTTCGCTTGTATTCTCACATCACATGTATGTGTGAAATTCGTCAACATCCTACATTTGAACTCACAGTTATGGTACTCAGATACCGCATCTTCAAAGCAAAACAGTGGCGAAAAGGGAACCAGGAAGGTTAAGATAAAGTGAGAGCTATCAGCGAACAGAGCTCCTCTGCGGCTGTGCGCGGCCGCCGGGGGGTCACTTTGAATAGGAACGGAAGAGGGTGACTTGAGTAAGGAAGGTTTTGGCAATTCGCCATGAGAAGCATGATAGATAGTAACAACATACGTCGCTATGCCACTTGATCACTGCGGCTCAATATTAATCTCATTTCCGTCGGTGTCTTTCGCCCTGGAGAAACTAAATAATGCCAGCAACCCAGATATGGCGTACCAGCGGGAGGCATCAGCGACGTGCTCCTACACATATCCTGACAGCCAAAGCGTTATCTCGGAGCTAATTGTGCAGAATCAGGATATGCCAACCTTCTGCCAAATCCGAAAGCGTAGTCAACGTTATCTTGAATTGGATTTCCTTCTGGATCCAAGAAACGTTCGGGATCAAAGTGGATGGGGCTTGAATATCTTGCATTGTCATGAACCATCGCCCTAGGTCCGTGTCAGTCGGAGACATAGCGGAGCGAGCCCGAGCGCACCAGACGTTTGGCATCACAGTAGCACCTGGGCTCAAGTCAGATGAGCTGGAAATTCGGTGGGTGAATTATGGCCTTTAGGAATATGGTGACCCACGTTGCAGCATGAGGTGTTGTTATCAAGGGGGAATGCGTACAAAGCTCGGTTGAGTCATGGACAGCCTACACAGAGGTAGGATAGGGTACCACCTCAGCGTCTCTCGCAAGACAGCATCAATGTACTTCATCGACAGCCTGTCGATCCGCAGTGGCAGCCTCGAAGTTCCCATTCTCGCATCGATAACACTCTGCGCTTTCTTCTGCACGTCCGGAAATAGGACAATCACGAGAGCGAACACCTCAAGTGTCGATCTTGTTTACATATCACGTTGACCGGCTTCCCACATATCAACAACTGAGCTATTCACCGTCTCCGACGCAGCTAGAAGAGTCGCAATCAAAACGGTAGAAGTCATACTCAGGAATACACTCACCTACAACGGCAGTTACCGAGGTTTCCTTAATCGCCTGAAGCAATTGTTCATCAGAACTATTGACTCTTATTCTATTTAGCGCGTCGGAAATCATCGATGGACCTGCTGTCCCCAGTTTCTAGAAAGAGGTTTCAGAGTGAGTCCCTCACCACCCCAAAGGACTGACCATTCTCTCCAAGACATCTTCGAATGGAGTATTTACCCATTCCCTGGACCACTCTCTTGAACGTGCAGCCTTCCTGTGGATGTCCATTCCAGGGATCTAAGAAGGGAGCGACAACACTAGCTGTACACCAGCACGACATTTGGTAAAGGGGCGGAGAACATACAAAAAGGAAACGCGCTAAAGAACGTGGCGACCTCGGGCCGAGCCTCTTCGACGGCCAGTTTCAAGGTCCTGCCAACAATGTTCACCGACGGGTCGTCCTTGGACCTTGTCTTATAATCGTAGACCACTGACATGATGGCGGATGAGGAATACCAGTTCGAACGAGGACGCTGGCAAGAAAGTTGGGTCAAAAAGCACGGCACATGCGTATGAAGATGCTCAAAGCGTGCATCTGCATCTTCAAAGACGGCTAACAGTAACTGGTGCGACTTACGCAGCATCAACCCTGAATCCTTAGTGAAAAATCCTTCTTTGAAGACGCCATCTGTCCCCATAACGCATCAATACAGTATTGGAGTCTATACTAAACCTATGAATAGTGAGCATTAGACCTGAATGCAGTACAGCGAACAGGGCCCATACAACGTATTCGTCGATATCTCCGGTCGATCAGAGTAGATATTGAAACACCGTTCCAAGAGTGTTCTGGCAACTTTGACAAAGTTGATCACGATAATCTCTTGATTGAAGAAACTGGAGTAGACCGGATCGCCTGCGCGAGATGTGAGCTATTGCTTGGTATATCTGTACGGGATAGAAGTACCGTAGAGGTTGGCCCATTCCGTACAGGCAGTAAGCAAGGGAAGACGTGTTGATACCCCAAACTTGAACATTGCCCACTGTTAGTAGTGGCGGTAGGCCGGACGGCATGGGGAGCGTACGTCTTTTTCTCGGCAGCCGGAGATACGCAATGTCGAAAGCGACACCGCAAAGAGTGGCAACAAGGCAGAACTGGTGCCAATTCAAGGTGGACATGGATGCGAGGAGAACAAAAAGGCGAAGACCATCCCCACCGATGTTTGTACTTGCTCGGTCGATGTTCGCTCGCAGATAATACGGTGATGACATTTCTTTTCTCCTCGATACTTAGCCATTCCGTGCCATGCCACCATCCTGGTGGCAAAAGCCGGGATAGTGAATGCAGTTATCAAAGATTAAAATTGCCAGAGGCTCTGCCCAATTGGCCTGCAGGAAAATGCGACGGCAAGCAAGAAAATGAGCATGTAACATGTCCTAGCATCGCCGATCACGAAATGATGCAAGGCGACAGTGCCAGGTTGAGCGATTTAGTACGAAGTGACCCGCACCGGTCCGGATTCAAATTCATTTTTTTGGGCAAGGGATGTTATTATGTAGCGACCGTGTAAACTAGTCCTACATAACACGCTATGGCCGGGGTTGGGGATGTGGGACTCGATGAACTGCCAGTTGCCTCGGTCAGGTCAGAGGGTCAGGTCAGTCATAATACCCACTAAGACCTCTGTGTTTGCGGATTCAAATTTAGTGCATGTGGGTATCCGCGGACCCAATTATTTCACTTTGCCACCGTCGTCAGACGAGCCACGACACGGATCCCACACTGAACGAGACCTCGAGCCTCACCCAACGTTGCCCTGTATCTCCGCGATGAACCCACTCTCAAATTGAAAGACTGCGCCTCACCGAGAGGCAACCGCGCGATCTAGGCGTTTCTCGGCAATTCCGAAGTGCTTCACATGACCTATGGAATCCAGCATTTCTCTCTTATCAGTAGATGCTCAGATACACAGCAACCTCACAGCCAACAGATATCTTTCGCCGGACTGACAGGAAAGTAGATGGCGAGCCCAGTTTAGTCAACGTGCAGACTTGTGGCTGGTGTCCTTAGGGCAACAAGTCACGAGAGGCAATGCTGCAAACACGTTTCTGCCAGGGGTGGTGAATCAGCATGGATATTTGCCCGCAGTTCAAGATACTGGTTGAACCACGAAACCATGCAAGGCCTCCCAACTTTCGAGCCTGAGCCGCTTCATTCCTTGCCATTGGCAGCACACGCCATTAGTGCTGCGGCGACTGCTTTTGTCGTAATGGCAAGCATGTCTATGCCTACCTCTCGTCACCAAAGTATTTCGGTGCGCATTCACTTCTCTCCATGTTGTTTTTCAAAACTCATTGTTTCAACCGGAAGCTGGTCGAAATGCTTCCCTTCGCCTCTTCGTTGTGCATTCTTGCCGCTCTCGCCACTGGTTCTTTCGCTCTTCAGAGCACCGCCAGTGTTTCTGCTTCCCCTGATGTCAACAAATCTAGAGTGTACACCAGTGCCATTTCAAGCATCATCGCCGCGGTGACTCCTATGTTGGCACTCATTTACTTCTGTCCGTTGTACTTGCTGTATCGCCACTCGAAACGCCATCCAAGGACACTCAACAAGGTATCTGGAATTCGTATTCAGCAGTATGGTCCACGTAAGTCTAAGAGTCGTTGACGCCCTTCGTGGAGGTAGCCTTGTGGCTCACACGTGCTTCAGTTATCTATATTTTTCTGCTGTTTACCAGCTTGGCGGAGGTTGGTCCGCTCAAAATTTGGATCCTTGAATGACTGGATTGCGAAATATAGGTCGCCGATGCAACCTGGCTCTTACTACAGTACAAGTATAACGACAACGCACCTGATCTAGCGACACGCACGGGAGTGCGCTTCCTGTTGTGCGTATATTCCGCCACTGGCAAATGGCCACGTTCCCATGCCGACATCATACAGGTTTGCAGGGTGTTGGACCACAGTCACGTCCGGAACGTACACCCTTTTCTTCCTTGACCCACTCTGGTCACGACGTCCAATCGCATCGATTGGCACGCAAGCAATATGGGTCCTCGTAACCTGGGTTTTCTGGGTTGCAGGCACCGGGGTTCTCAATAAATCCCTTCCCTCGTTATTCATGAGCAATTCTTGCCAAGGAATTGTCTATTGCGGGCAACTGCGAGCACTGTTTGGTGAGTGTATCGCTAGTGCCCGTAGACGCTACCACTAATCATCCCTGCAGCACTCTCGGTGCTGGAAATGTTGGTATTTGATGAAATTCGAATGCTTGCTATTCTGACCCAAGCGCCTGGTAGACTTACTTTAACGTTTGGCATGATGGTCATCGCATGGCTGGTGTGGAGGTCTGCGCGGTACGTCCGTCAACCGGTGGTGATAAGAGTGCCCCAAATATGACGCGGCATTGACACGCGTAGGGGGAACAGGGGTGGGCGAATCTGAATTGTGCCGCATGGAGCAGTAGTGCTCGCTGGATCGAATTCATGTTGGGTTGTTAAACGATATGTTGATACCCACACAAGAAATCTCTCGTCTTGCTAAATGACACGTACTTTGACAGTGGTCGAATATATAGCCATTCCTTTTTGATGTTTAATATCGTGCATATACCTGTCTTTGTCGGTGGACAGCAACGCGTATGTGACAGAGGTCCGTATACGACCCTGAGTAGCATTCGAAAGCTGCCGGTCTTGGTTGCGTCACAGCGGAGCGGAATGCAAAGGGACGCGATAATTCCGAGGGCAACGTCGGACAAATCGGAGTTCCCCGATTGGCTGGAGTGCCCGCCCGGAACAAACCGGCGCGATCGGGTCCTGAAATTGCATTTGAGGCGAAAAAAAAGCCAAGTACAAACCACCGTCAACGCGTTCATCGTCGTATTCGTTTTCTTTCCTTCTTTACGAACTACCTAGACTGTTTGCAATGCCTTATGCTTCTGGTTCGTCCAATCTCTCTCCACCCAACGAGCTTGCGTTGACCTCTCGGTACAGGTGATTCCGCAAAGGGCGCTTCCCTCTTCAAAACGCGTTGCGCACAATGCCATACCGTTGAGTCCGGCGGTCCGCACAAGGTCGGACCTAACCTGAACGGGTAAGCACGCGACTTTCATAGTTCTAGAGCTGCTTACACATTGGTACACAGTCTCTTCGGTCGTCAAACTGGACAAGCCAAGGACTACCAGTACACCGCCGCCAATGTTAGCAAGGGCATCACATGGGACGAGAACACGCTGTTCGAATATCTCGAGAACCCCAAAAAGGTTTGTTACTCTTTCTTTCGTCCACATTCTGACCACCCATGAACACCACCACTCTTAGTACATCCCTGGTACCAAGATGGCCTTTGCGGGTCTCAAGAAGGAGAAGGACCGTTGTGACCTCATCACCTACTTAAAGGAGTCGGTAAGCTTTTGCGGATTTTGCTCCCACCAGTAACTAGCACGATACTGATGCCGCCTCAATTCTAGACAGCCTAATTTTATATCCTATTGTCACGGACACCTCGTTTACTTTATTACTTTTGCTTGGTCCTATTCCTTAGATGACCACACTGCATACATAGTATCTGCATACGCCCCCACTCACAATGCCATGCACTCTCCATGATACTGTCGTCAGTGAAAATAAGACCTGTCCGAAAAGAGCGTGATCTAGGGTCTATTAAGTTAACGATCGCACTAGTAAAGATACGTCATGTTCAAAAATACAACGAGTATGGTGAGAGGTACACAGAATAAATTAGGAGTATGATGATGTTGGTGACGTGCGAGATTACTCTTAGGCATCATAGATGAGGAGATATGACGGTCTGATTGCATTCTCTGTGTAGCAAATCAGCTCGTCGTAATTCAAAGAACCCCCAAGGGCGACTTCAGCGAGAACCTGAATCATTCAATTGCAGTCAACACCCGACGGACAACCAAAAACACTATGAAGACACACTGAATCATAGCCTGGTGGGGGCGCAGTCAGCTTGGTGTTGTCCTGTGTCATCTTGTACCCTTTCCCGACGACGACTTTGTTGAGAAGTATCGCCTTCTGGTTCGAAGACTTGACATTGGTCGAGTAGTCGTTGGATTTCGAAGAGGTCGAAGACGTGTATATCCCCGCACCGAACCTGCCGACCTCACGGTCATCGACCTTGTCGATCACAAGAAACAAGAGACTCGCCTGCCCCAGCCCGTCTTCTTTCCAAAGAGATTCAAACTGTACGACGTACGGAGGATACCGCAGAGAGGGCATGACGTCGACGAGCAGAGGGTGGCGTTCCCGTTATCCCCCAGGAGACATTCTCTCGTCGTTCCGTGCCAACGACGGTTCTCGTTTCCAGGTGATCGCCCAGAAGCTGCAAATTTGCCTCGAGCTTCGACAGATGCCCTGTTGGTCTTGGTAAGACGAGAGATGTATGTAGTCGGCAGAGGCGTCACCCACTTATAGGCTTCGTATTTCGAGATGGAAGTTGGATGTCCGATGACTTTGTATACTCGACGCACGGTTGGACAGGGCGTCGGATGCCGCCACGAGGCTTTGAACTGATCGGCAACTACACGCCATCAGACCTCTGGGCATAGGCAAAGTGGCCACCACATACCGCTCTTGAACGTATCATGCACATTAGGGACTTCAAGCAAAAGCGGCGCATTCTTCTCCACCTTGGAAGTACACCCCTGGCCGCAAAAGTGGCCCTTCTTGACAGCCTTCCCGCACAGAAGACAGCCGTTCTTCACTGGTCTGGAGCGTAGAGCCGTAAGTATTGCATTGACTAGATTGAACCACGAGCGTACGGACTTGGAGGGTGCTACGGGTGCTCCTCCACCTGCGCTACCTGCAGCCTTTGCTTGCTGTGCGCAGGTCTTGCCGCAGAAAGAGTGGGTCGTTTTCCCGTCGTTGTACTTGGGTTGCTTGTGACAATGCTGCATGGTATTGCATGGTTATTCGCGGGTCGAGGGGAACGATGATGACGAAAGGGTAACGTACGTCACACATGTTGGCCCTTCCACGAGGGGCAGCCTTGCCGCTCTTGCCCCTCGCAGGGGGTTTGCCGCCTGACGCGGCCTTGTTGTTCTGAATCTTGGCAGCACATGTCTTACTGCAGTAGGAATGGGTCTTCGACCCGTCAAAGTACTTGGGTTGCGCGTGGCAAACCTACAAAGGGTTTCAATCGAGGGGTATCACGTGCATCGAGGCAGGTGGCATACGTTACAAAGGTTGACTGCGTTTGTCGTGGGCTGTCGAGTAGGTGGGGTATTAACCGCTGGTTGCGGGGGCTGAGCTTGCGCTGATTGTGCCTGTGCTGCTAGATATTGACCAGCCATCGTGCCAAGCACAGACAATGCGGCGTGCATGGGCGGAAGTGGAGCACTCATATCGAATGAGATAGGGCCCGCTTTCTCTGAAGGGATGTAGTGTATGAATGAGACTCAACAAGGTTCACGAGAGTTGTCAATGATTGCTCGCCAGGAGCGACTCGAGTGTGCGGATAAGACAAGAAGAATGGTTGATGATACATCGAGCAGAAAGGGTGTTTTATAGCCACCCACACGGACAAGCACGTAACGCACTGTGGACCACCTGGGGGAACGCGAATGAGGCGTGTTCTACGCGAGGGTCAATTAACTTGGTGGCTAGGGAGTCTTCTCATTTTACCGCTATTGTTCGCAGTGTAGCCAGATGGCGTCCACGTCTATCATTGCCGAGGTAAACTCACCTCAACCTTGGCACAAGGCAGCCACAATCATAACATTAGACACGTGCGAGCGCCAGTACGCTTTGATCCGGGGGTCTGGTCAGTTGCATTCTTGAACACACGAGGCATGCAATAATGGAGATGATGACCATGGTGGCAATGGGCAACACAGCATCTCTGTGCTATCAGATGCGACTCGGATGCGGCGGGGCCCCGAGGGCAGTTCTAGCCTTGCTAGCACTAAGCGGTAGTTGGCACTAAATCCAGAGGGTTTAGCTAGTGACTCGTTTTGGGTTCCTCCTACGGGACAGAAGAGTCTATACATACTGATACTCTTGTTCGCGGCCCGAGCATTGTGGCACTGCCATCAACTAATATGTAAACTCGGCCGTCGCCGGCCGGCCCTAGACCCACTACAATCTGAATGTTGCTCCCATTAGGTGCTATGTAATTCTGGAAGTAATAGGCTAGAATACATGCATTATGCGGTCATGGATATGGCTATCGTACAAAGTGTGTGGGTATCAATACAGAAACAAACATACACATAAATACCCATGGCATTTCGATAACAGGGAACACCTTGTCGTAACCTCAAACATCGCTCATGATACGATTGGGGTCTTGAACATCATCTGCACAAATGCCTTCAGATTTGGTACACGTTTCGCCTTGTCCCCATATACAATCAGAAACGCTGGGCGCACGGTGTCATTGTCGTAGGTGACCGTTTCTATTAACTATCATTCAGTATCCCTGAAAAAGCCACGGATAACGGACAATGCGACGAACCTTCATAATTCAGATCCCACCCAATCTCTCCAGCGATCTATAAAAAGTTAGATTCCCTGCAGAGTATCATAATTATCCTCATACCGAGTCGTATCCAGACGGTGGTGCGATTAGGTTTTGAGCATTTCGATATCTCTTATAGGGCCTCCCTACAACCACGCGGTTGAGAATCATTACCCGCAGTGAAGCACCCTCGGATAGACTGGAGACATAATCGTCAGCCTCTGTTTTTCTTTTGTCAGGAACGATAGTCAGTGTAGCAGTCAACGTAGAAGACGCACTCGAGGAACAGGTTGTGGTATATATGCCATGTCCAAAGCTGAACTGCTATCAGAATAGGGTTACTCCAAACGTAATTTCACATACCGTTTGAACGAGTTCTTCGAACCTGATAGGTAGATAAGAACCGGTGAAGAGAACCAAGTGAACATACTTACCACATTTGCTCACATCAAACGAGCTGCGCAGAATGGAGCATAGATAGCATTCTTTCAGGCTGCAGAGGAGCACACTGGCTGAAGACTCTCCTAAAAGACAAGCACGGTTGGTACCGTGGAAAAGGAGTTTCTCGTTTCCCCGCTTATCCTTCGCTTTGAGAACGCTCTGGACTCGATCCCTGTGAGATATCAGGGATAGGCATACGCTGATGGGAAAACTTGTACCTATAGTTAAGATACGGCTCGAGCGCAGGTTCTGGCCAGAGAACCTTAAAGATATATTGGATATCGGGCCTCGCTTTCTTGCGGTGACGCCACCCTTTGATGAAAAGCTGCTCAACTATATTCGTAACAACATCGACCTTTAAGGCACTGGTTGGAAGGAAAAATGATGGCGCACCTTCGGCGAACCTGGGATCTTCTCTCTCAACTCGGACCAGCCGATTCCGTCGACCATTGGAGGTATTCATTGTGTTATCGAGAGAGAACTCGTCAGGTGGCATTAGTTTTACCCATCCGTCTTTGTGAGGAGAGGAGTCCATGATCGGATTGAACTAGTACTGCGATTGAAACAGAAGGAAGAAACGAGAGATGAGATATTATATGTAACTTATGGCGCACCTCACCCGCAGTGCACGATATCGGCACAGACAATGGAATTGAATCGACCCATGTTGTACATCATGGTTGCTGCAAACGACGTGGACAATTAGTCAACCATATCTGCCCGCGGTCTCCCGCTGGCAGCACAATTGACACGACGGACAGCTCCGTTTCGTGACAATTAATATTTTCTGAGCTGGTTCCATTCGTATCACGTACCCTGCGCCGGGCACCCACCAATACCATGCAGCATCCATGCTGTTGATGGATGCAGTGTCTAGGCCGTCTTAAAAGGCAAGTGAGTAAGATGGAGTAAGGCGCAGCCTTGGAAAACACGTTGTAGCTGGCTGGCTTGTCAGGCGTGCAGTCGTGTCAAAAGAATGAACTGGGTCACTCCAATACTTGGCCTGTTTTAGGTCGTTCGATCCCCTCCTCGTGGTGGATCCCTTCATTCCGGGATATTTTCGTCGTGGGGTGTCGCTACATCGCCTCCTCCTCGGAGCCTTATAAGAAAGTGCCATCTCGTGAGTCGAAGAAGCTATCGTCTGAACTTACGCTGATTGATCATCTTCCCTCGTATATCTTCAAAATTCTCTACCTACTCGCTGCAATCTTTGTGGTCACATTTGGAATGCTAGACACCCGTCGGATCATGAAGCTCTTTGGACTCGGAGGATCCCCAACTACGCCTCAATCTACCTCTGGCAGACAGAAGCAAAGGCCCGCTACACAGTATTATACTCCAAGGTGGGATGGGTTGTCCTCGGTATCTCTCGCCTTCTGACGTATCATTCAGTAACTCCTACCTGAAGCCGCCATCGCCAAATGCCTCCAACGATGGCACAGATGCGGACTATCCCCCTTTGACAGCACCTGTCACTCCTATCGGCTCATCTATAGCTCCATTTCGAGCATCGAAGACGGCGCCAGTCCGATTCTACGACAAGAACGACCCGTTCTATGAATTCACCAACTTTTCGCCGCACGGTGTCATTTACAAAGGGAAAAGCTATCCAACAAGCGAACACCTATTTCAAGCATTCAAGGTATGTGTTGTAAGCTGTCCCTTGACGGGTACTGATGTTAACTCTTTCACTCTGGTTTGGATGGGTATTCGTTTAGTTCCTGGATGACCATCCAGAGATCGCGGAGCGAATTCGAAACTGTGGTGAGAGACCGATGCTGGCTTTCGACGAAGCACATCGATACCAGAAATTGGTGCGCTCGGATTGGAGACAGGTCAACGTAGAAAAGGTACTTGTGGATCTTTTGCAGCGTACTTTCTGGACGAACCGAATTTGACTGGAAACCCAGATGGAAATTGCTCTTCGCCTCAAATTCACTCAACATCCAGACCTCAAAGCCTTACTTTTGGGAACGGGCGACGCCGATCTCATTGAGGTGAGGAGAGTCCTATCGTTTTGTCCCGCCTTGGCATTCAATCTATCTTAGGATTCCCCACGTGATTATTTCTGGGGAATCGGCGCTGATCACTCTGGCCGCAATGAACTTGGAAAAGCCCTTATGAGAATTCGGGGGGAGCTACGCGAAGAACAGGATAACCCGTCCCATATCCCCACTGCCCGAAAAGATGCTACTCGTTTCTCGGTTCAAGATCTCACCTCCCTTGTGCCCACTCAACCGGTTTCCAATGTAAATGCGCAACGCTTTTCTGCTGCACCCGTTCCGGGGAGTGGACTCGCCAGCCCACAAATAATTTCCCCTCAGGGCAGCGGACTTTGTGAGGTATGATCGAGTACTTGCACCGAGTTAGCAACATGTTGTCTGATCGATGTTCCATACAGTTCTGCCAAGTAAGACCCAAGTTCCAAAACCACCCTTACTGCGGACGGACATGCGCCGCCGAAGCAACTAAGATGTGTAGCGTACGCACTTTAGTCCCTATCTCCCCTTTCAAATCATCCTGATGACTTTCCTCACAGTTTTGTCGCTCAAAGCCTCGCTTTGGAAAGCATCCCTACTGCTCAAGAACCTGCGCAGCCAAGGCGGGTGGAGGAGTTTGATCTCCAAAAGCTTTTATTTATGCTGCGGAGCATGATGTTGGTTAGGTGGGGTGCAAGATGTATGCTTTGGAGAATTCATATCTTAGCACCCTCCATCGTATCACCGCATTTACATAATTTGACGGAACTTCGTGAAACTAATCCTGGGGCTATTTATTTTGATGTCCATAGCTAATTGACGTTAAAATGTAAACAGGTAGTGGAATAATACAATGATTGTGTTACAAACACTGCATGCCGAGTAAAGGTAGATCAACGAGATACGGGTGAATTGAAATATGTATAACGTAGTGAAGTGACACAGCAACTCAGTGGTGCCAGTGGGTGATAAAAGAGAAATAATGCGGAGATGTAAGTGCAGTCGAGCTGTAATAGAATCAAGAAAAAGTCTCTCGGCCAGTCACTCATCGAGGACATTGTCAGGAGACCCAATAGATAAAATGCGTTTAATACCATCTACAGCGACATATCATCAGTAAAATATGACTCAGCTAGTTCAAAATGTATCCTTACTTCGAATAGGACTCATAGCCCGGGTTGGACTGAGCGCTCTCGCTGGGCTCCGCGATCTACTAAGCTGTTCAGACACGTCTTCGTTTGGGATGGAAATGTAATTCCCATGCTCGGTATCCCTGCTAAGACCGAGCGGAACTGGCTTGGGTAATTTTACGCGTGGCACAAATACAGGACGGCCACGCATAATCGGCGAAGAAGGCGGAGAGAATAACATAGCGATGCTTGGGCTGCATTCAGTGCCTGCAGAGACAGTCATGCTCCCCTTCCTCTTTATTCGACCATGGCAAGGTGTCGAAATATGTGAGGGGGTCTCATCGTTACGCACGAGTAGAGAGCTGGCTAGCTGGTTTGGGCTAGGATCCGGGGTAAAAGCCTTGGCAACAGTCGTGAAACTAGGAACTGGTAGAGCTTCCGGGGTGCTCTCTCGGGGGGAGAAAAGCGAAGGGAGGAGACTGCCAGCTGAAAGCTTTCTTGGAAGAGGAGAGGTCGTAAAATATTTGCGCTGTGTCCCGAGAGAGGATTTTGAACGAGAATGGTTTCTCTTCAGGGTTTCTGGATCGGCGGTGCTGCATCCAACTAGAGAGGGTAATTTGTGTGTAGCAGATGGGGAAGTATCGTGGCACCTGGTCGCCAAATCTGCAATATTATGGATATGAAGGTGATACTTGAGGGCTTCAACATCCGGCAGGATATCGGCACATCCTCGGCGGCGACATTGGATCTTATTTGTAGGCTTCAGTCCAGCATTAAGCATCATTGCGATCGCTTGTGTTTGCTATGACAATCACGTGAGTGTGCTAAACCCCCATAACTTGTACGGACGAGGGGCAACGCACAGCTTGCATGAGGGCCCGTTGGTCAGCGCGACGCATGTGGACCTTGGGTTTCGGTTTCCACGTCATGTCCATTGTGGACTGCGGGTCTGTAGACGTGGCGAGGGTATACATCGAACGCTGGTCGTCAGGAAGTTGAGGGAGCTTCTTTTCTCCAGCTTCAGTCGGGTGATGTCCGAGCACGTAGTCGGACCCATGAACGGCACGATAACAAGTTATAACCTGTTGTGCCGGCGTGGAACTTTCGTCCACACCCGCTAGCGATGCAATTTGAGGGGTAGAGGTGCTTTCATTGAGTGCGGAAACGAATTTGAAACGCAAGAGGTCATCAGAATCGTTCTGCTCTTCCTGGGTGGTACCACTACTGTCGATGGAGACGGTTTCCGGAACTTCCACAGGGAATATGGCGCCAAAACGACGAGTATCGGGTCTCGTGTGATGGTCCGCGCGCATACCAGTGTGGCATGCAGTGTCGATGCGGAGGTTGCGAGATGCGGCGTTATGGCGCCCGGATTGCATACTGGCTGAGAAGATAGGCAGTACCCACTGTCGGTGGCCACGATGACAGGTCAGACGGTGGAACAGAGTTTATATGGAGGTGATAAGAACTGACGCTTTGACATTGTGGAATGGACGTCCAGACGTCCACACTTGCCAATCGGGCAAGTTCCACGCTGAGAATCCTCGTGGCGCAGGGGCGATGCAAGTGGGCTATACTGCCGCTTTAGCGTGTGCCCATTATAATCAACGTATTGGTGGATGCTTGTGGCACTCGTTCTACCAAACAGAACTTGACCAATGTCGCGCCGTCTGAGGGGATTTCAGGGGTCGTCGTGGTTGAACTTGAAAGACAAGGTTACGTTGGCCCTAGAATAGGGTTAGGGTCTAAACGCGGAATTGTGCGAGTCCAGCACAACCCGACCCCATGATGATTGGCACGTTCAAGTTCGGTGCCCAGGTCTGCGTCCCTTTCTCTGGGAATCGTCAGACCATACCCGTGTCCCGCACGTTCCAGACTAGCTCACTATTGCATAGGTCATCCGCGTACCCAGGCCACATTCCCCTCAGCCCCTTTGAGAATGCATTCCTTACTGTAGGCTCCGCCCTCATGGCATTCATGGACCCGAGGCGTGGCGGTAAGCCCTTTAACAATGCCTTGGATATTTTCGCCACGTTAATATGCTGTAGATATGGTGGCCGCCCTTGGCGAAACTACAGCAAGTTCTACGTTACCAAGGTTGCGTGACACGATGCTCGACTCTCCAGAAGGACGTAGGATCCTTAAAAATCGCCCACGCATTAGCTCAAAGACGCTGGATTTCCAAAAACTAAAAGCACTTCCGGAAGGGACTTTCGGAAGAGAATACACAAAATGGCTCGAAGTTTGTAATGTCACTCCCGATTCTCGAGAGCCGGTTCGATTTCTTTTTTTATTTTGTCACCGTTGCAAGAGACCTCAATTTCCTGTAGGTTCGTTATATTGACGACCCGGAGCTTGCCTACGTCATGCAGCGGTATCGCGAAACCCACGATTTCTATCATGCTCTCTTTGCTCTTCGTGTTTCTGCTCTACCTGAGCTCGCCCTCAAAGCATTCGAATTCGCCAATTTAGGGTTTCCAATGACTGCGCTAGCACTCGGAGCTTCTGTCAAGATGAAGAAGGCACAACGTGACAGGCTCTGGCACGAGTTTGTACCATGGGGGGTCAGGTGTGGTGGAAGTGCCAGATGTCTCATGACGGTCTATTGGGAAGAGAGGTGGGAACAAAAAGTCCTGAATATAAAGAAAGAGCTTGGTGTATGGGATCCACCGGCTGGGTTGAGTATCCATGGACATTAGCAACTATTTCCCTTTGTCATGATATATGTTGTGAAATAGCAACATTCCTGAAGCACTGGGGAAAAGTGGGTGTGGATGTATGCACCTTAGGTATGATGAATTACCAAGTTCTACAAAGCTCAATGTTTTAATTGGATTCTATTTCTTGCTTCCTCTAAGGCTTTATTGTAATTGTCCTTTATAATGGACATGTCTGTCATGTTTCATATTTGACCTAAACTAACAAAACATCTTCTTCAGCACCCACAAAGAGCTTAGAGTTAGACTCTATGACTCAGTCTGTGG